>JASVEL010009672.1:0-98485 GCA_032618575.1 Nicotiana noctiflora | reverse complement strand
CTACCTATACCATACATGAAACCTTATTACCTTAAATGTGCATAGTTTGTTAATTATCCGTCCAGTCTATAGTTTACCTACAAATTTTGTACCATTCGATTATTAAGCATTAAAAAGGCAGAATATTCCCTTAAAACGGGCTAAAATTAAGGAGAGAATATTGTTGTTAATTGATTCTACATTAAATTTAATTTTTAAAAGGGGAAAGGAGATTTCTCATCTACGTATTTTCTCTAGAACTAAAATTCAAATTCTCGAAGAAAAAAAAAAGAACGAACAATTCAAATTTTCGAGTTTCAACAACTCAAAGTTGAAAAAATCTGTTCTTCCATATATTTTCCACCATTGATAGCCATTAAAAACCTTGAAAGCTTTGAATTCAAATTTAGGTTTTCAAAAATTATTATTTGTTTGGATTGGTTGTTGTTGTAAATAATTCGGAATATGTTTAGGAGTTCATATCTCAATTTTGAGGGGGTTTTGTGAAGATTAGACTTGGTTTTGACTGAATTTCAGATTCAAACTCAAAGAAGAAGAAGAAGACATAGAAGAAGACATATTTCCAGAAATTGTAGTTAAATTGTAGAATTGTAGATATATTGTAGATAAATTGTAGATAAATTGTAGATGAATTGTAGACTTGGAAGACTAAAACTTCTACAAATCTTCTACAATTATGTCGAAAATGCCAATTATGCTACAATTGAAATGATAATTTGGATATTAAAATTTAATGTATCTATTTTGTAGATATCTTGTAGATAAATTGTAGATTATTTGTATTCTGATTGTAGATGCATTATTTCTGTTTTCACAAATCCAAAATGACTAAAGCTTCTACAAAATCTTTTGTAAAAAATAGTCTACAATTTATCTACATTTTTTTTTAATTTGACTACAGAATAGCTACAAATTCTGAAAAATTCTGAAAATATGTCTTCTTCTTTCAATCGACTGTGTTAACCAGTAACCTTCAACCAACAACAACAAGAACAATAACTACCCAGTGTATTCCCACAAAGTGGGGTCTGGGGAGGGTAATACGTACACAAGCCTTACCCCTACCCGAAAGGGCAGAGAGGCTGTTTCCAATCGACCATCGGCTCAAGTGAAAGGGAAGAGAAAGAAGAGAAAAAAGAAAAGGAAAAATAAAAGAGCATTAGTGACTCCAGCATAAAATGCATAAACAGATAACGACACATAAAATCGTAAATTAAAAGGCATGCAATAACACCTAACAGTAACTACCATAGGGAGCACGATACAAAACACAAGACATCTATGGAGGGCCCTACCAAACCACACCTAGCCTCATGAAAGAAGTACGAAAAGCTCTAGAAGCCCCTATCCTACAACCCTAATTCTAGACCTCCAGACTTTCCTATCAAGGGCCATGTCCTCGGAAATCTGCATTATTGCCATATCCTGCATAATCACCTCTCCCGAAAACTTCTTAGGCCCCTCTCTGCCTCGCCCCGTGCCAACCACCGCCAGCCGCTCACAACTCCTCACCGGGGCATCAGAGCTTCTCCTCCGCACATGCCCGAACCACCTGAGCCTCGCTTCCCGCATCTTCTCATCCACTGGGGCCACCCCAACCTTCTCCCGAATAACTTCATTCTTAATCTTATCTAATCTGGTGTGCCCGCACATCCACCTGAGCATCCTCATCTCCGCAACCTTCACTCTCTGAACATGAGAGTTCTTAACCGGCCAACACTCCGCCCTATACAACATGGCAGGTCTAACCACATCTATACAAAACTTCCACTCGAGTTTCGGTGGTACTTTCTTGTCACACAAGACTCCTGATGCAAGCATCTATTTCGACCACCCCGCCCTTATACGGTGGGTGACATCCACGTCGATCTCTCCGTCTACCTGGATCACCGACCCAAGATATTTGAAACTGTCCCTCTTGGGGATGACCTGGGCTCCAAGCTTCCCTACCAACTTCTTCTTCGCTCGACTCGGCACTAAACTTGCACTCCGGGTATTCTGTCTTAGACGTGCTTAGTTTGAAACGCTTAGACTCGAGAGTCCATCTCCAAACCTCCATCCTCTCATTAACACTGACCCTTGTCTCATCTATCAAGACTATGTCATCAGCAAATAGCATACACCAAGACACATCCCCTTGAATATGGCATGTCAGTGCATCCATCACCAAGGCAAATAAGAAAGGGCTAAGGGCTGATCCTTGATGAAGCCCCATATCCACCGGAAAGTGGTTTGAGTCCACCCACATTCCTAACCCTAGACTTCGCTCCATCGCACATGTCCTTGATTGTTCTGATATAGGCTTCCGGCACACTCTTCGCCTCCAGGCACCTCCATAATACCTCCCTTGGGACCTTGTCATACGCCTTCTCCAAGTCAATGAACACCATATGCGTTAACCAGTAACCTTCAACCACTGCCCAAAAAAAAGAGGTCAAAGAATTTCGAACTCTCTGCCATTGTGAGTCCTACTTTTCTGTATGAGTTTATATATCTCTAATTCATAAGGAGACAACTCAAATTTTATTTTAAGATGTTACATTTCATATTTTAATGGCGTTTCTAAAACCGAAGAATTCGAAAGTTATTAATGTTTTTGTAAGCAATTGTTTTTTTTTTCTTTTGCTCAGTGCATGGAAAAAGTATTCTTATTAATTCAAAAAGAGAAACAAAAAAAAAAGGAAATGTTGATTATGATGATAGTCTTTTAATAAGATATTTTGGTTAGTAGGAAATATTTTATAGTTTTGATTATAGTATTTTTTGAAAGTGGAAAAATACACTCATATAATTATGCCTAATATAAATGAACCCTTAATTATATCCCTAATTTGAATTATGGAATATAAATGGTAATTTGGTATGCTTAAATGTAATAAACACAAACCTTAAACATCGAAGGTAATAAGGTTTCACATATAGGTAAAAATCCCTATTCCAAAAGTACTCTTAGAGCCCGTTTGGATGGGTTTTAAAAAAATCGCTTTTCAGCAGAAATAGCTTTTAAGCTAAAAAGCAATAAATTGAGGTTGTCCAACTTATTGCTTTCGGCTTGTTTTAAGCAGTTTTTAATTTATTTTAAGCACTTTTCTGACTTTCCCAAACACTAAAAAAAAGATTAAAAAAAGCTTAAAAACTGATTTGAACAACTTAAAAGCCAATCAAAACACCCTTTTATTTAGTAAGTTGAAAGCATCTATAATTTCTTAGAACATATCTAGACTGCAGGGAATCTTGAAAGAGACAAAAGGATTGCAATTATCTCTGCTTTACACAAAGGAAATGCCTCCAAGGCTTTCCTATTATTCAATAGTATTACACAAGCAAATACAAAGGTCTTACATGATTTAGTGTTATGTTTGAAGCACTATTGCAGCAACAAACATAGACAAATACAAAGATCTCACAAGATTTATTCTTAGGCTTCAAACATATTACACAAGCAAACACAACAAATAATTCAAGTTTGTATGATAAAAGTCCCATCAATAACTAGCAGTGTGTTCCACGAATTTCCCTCTTAATCATAGCATCGCGCCCTCACCTGTCACGAACTGCATCCAAAATCAATCATTAGAAAACTACCATACGATACTTCTTTGGCTCAAACTGAAGGACATAAATCAAATTAGTTTAACCAGTTAAAGTTTGACCACACAGTTTATGTAATGAACTTACTAGTGCAGAATCTTGGCCAAGGGACTCCTGAATTTTGCTAGATAAAGATTTTGAATCCACCATTTCCTATGACATTAACTTGTGTATCCTCAATTTGTTTAGCCGATTCAGTGACGGAAAGACTGCACCAACTAACTTCAATGCTTTGTATCGAACAGTTGTAACCGAAACAAGAAGGGATCTCCTTAAGCCTCTTACATCTTTGCAAAACCAGTTTCTCGAGACTAGGAAATGCATCATCAGAAACATCCCATTGCGAGATAACTACATCGTCCAGTTTCAACACTTTGAGTGCAGGGAACTCATCATCTTTGACTTCCCATTTTTCTCCCTCAAAGGCTTTAAGTAGCAAATTGAGTACCTCAAGGTTGGGAAGTCTTGCAATTATCAATATTTCTTTCCAGGGTAGGTGAAAATTTGAAAGTGTCAACTTCTTGAGATTCTCTGGGAACTTAAATTCACAGGGTTGTGACAGTTTTTTGCCATTAGAAAACACCTTCAGGGATTCCAGATGAACTAGAAAGTCCAATATGGGGAAACGAATGCAATCCTTTCTCAACTTCATCGAATAATAGACGGATTCCAAAAATCTACACTTCAACTTTTTGAGATTGGAGAACTTCCTCATCATATTTTCCATGTCATCTCCATAAGCAAGAGATGGGGTCGAAAATGTTTCCAAATCATCTAATTTGGAAGAATTCTCAATGACCTCCTTTCTGAAACCAAAAGCAGCACGATCATTTATGTGCACATGTCTCAACCTTGCCATATCCCAAAGGCTGTCTGGTAATGTTACTTCCCCTCTCAATCCTTTAATCAGAAGTGTTTCCAAGTTTTCCAACTTGCATATCCAGGCGGGAATGGAAGTCATGCCAGTTCTAACAGCTAAAAATGTCAAATGAATTAGCTGTTCAATTTCATTTGGGAAGGAATCCAACAGGTTGATTCTCTCTAAATCCAACACCTTAAGGAGTCTGAAGCATTTAATGAAGGAGACAGACAGTACATTCGAGTCTACATCATTAGCTGTCATGAGCAACAAAGAGCGAACAGGCGAACCAACTAGCTTCAATGAGGCAAATGTGCCATTAAGACTTAATAACATTCGACGTCTCTCTAGATCTTGTAAATCAATATTAGGAGAATCCTTAGCTTGATGACTGGTAATGAAAATAAAGAATAGTGAAGAAAAGACTAATAACGATATCAATTAGTTTAAGGAATTGAGGATACAAAGGAATTAATGAATAGTACCTGTATGCATATTGCCAAAACTTTTCTTCTTTTGCTTTATTCTGACAAAATTCATGCAAGAGATCATGAATTCGGCACGATTTAACCCTGCCATTATATCTCATTTTTGCATCTATTACTAGGCTTCTGCTAATAAGATCAACCAAGTATTCTTCTGCCATATATTCTAAGCTCTTTAGTTTATGTTTTCTAACCAACCCCTCCGCAATCCACTTCCATGTTAACTTTGAGACTGGAATTTCTTCATCTTCCATGAATCCTCCAAAGTAAAGAAAACAAGGTTTAAGATATTCAGGTAAATGCTTGTAACTTAACTCTATTATGCCTCTACTGCTCGAGTCACCAACTGTAGTAGTGCTTAGACTTTCTGCAACTTGTAGCCATCCATCTTCTTTAGTCTCCAACTTTCCAAGAAGACCAGCCACCAAAACAACTGAAAGGGGTAATCCTTGACACTTCTCTGCGATTCTTTTACCAACATCCACAAGTTCTGGAGGGCATTGTTGGTCTTGAAATAGCTTCTGTACTAACAACACCCAACTTTCTTCATTATGAAAAAACCGGAGGCGCAACGGATCTGAGGTACACTTGGCATATGAAGCTACTTCAGCATGACGAGTTGTTAGAATAATTCTACTTCCATGCTTATCATCTCTAAAAGGAGTCTTGACATCATCCCATGCTTCAGTGGTCCAAATGTCATCCATGAAAATGAGGTACCTCCTTCCCATGATACTTCTCCGTAACAGGTCAGCCAAATCTCCCTCACTCTTTTCTTCAACATTTTCTGGAAGTGCAATATTAATTTGTTGTAAAATGTCAATCAACAATGATTTCTTTTCATATCTTTCAGAAATGCAGCACCACCCACAAACATCGAAGCGATTGACAGCTTTGCAATCATCATATACTTTCTTGGCCAAAGTGGTCTTTCCAAGTCCAGGCATTCCAAAAATGGTTATAACATCTAAGTCAGGGGATCCTCCAATCACTCTCTGCTTTAATGTTGCCAAAACATCTTCAAAACCCACTACTGCTTCATTTATAGTTGGCTTCTCAATATGAGTGGAGATATGGGAAATCTCACCAAGAGAATGTGTTCTGGAATCATACAAGTCACTGGTTGAGATCTTTATGACTCTTCCTTTGATAAGCTTTATATCTTCTACTATATCAGAAAATGTATGGTGCCAAATCGTGCCACCTCCATTAGCAACATATGAGTCAATGGTATATTCCACTTCATACGCTACACCTACCACTTTTTCCCATACACTTCTCAACTCAACATGCTCATTACGCTGCTGGGCAATTTTCGCAAGAAATTCTCTTAGAAATTTGAGCTCCCTCTGAATCGTCTCGATTTGACGCTTTAAGAGAACAATTTGTTCACCCTTAAAGTTTAAGATCTCTGCTAGATTTTCAACGAGTGAATCAAGAAAACCTAGTCCATCAGTCATGGGGAAATTAGTTCTCGACAGTTTTGGAATTTTAGGACAAATTTCTCTGTCCTCTGCCTTGATCAACTTTATTTTCTGCAGCACATCCGAGAGTTGAAGGTCCATTCTTCCTGCCATCCCCTCAACATCTTTTTTTGAGAAATGAGACTCAATGATGGTATCTATTTCGGCAGCCACCACATCAACACAACTTACGAGATGGTTTCTTCTTTCTTGCTTTGCATATTGCTCTGGCAGATCCAAGAGAAGCGTTCCCAGAAATTCAAGATCCATCAGAAGGTTATCAAAATTATCCTTCACAGGATCTACTATATTGATCTGATTCTTCAAGAGTTTCCTTAAACTGATCTCTGACTTGATGAGCTTTACCTTCACTGATAATTCAAATGGGCCATGAAACACCATTTCATCCATGTGTTCAGTCACATTTGTTATGTCACAGACGTTGATGACATGTTCAAAAATGTCGGATAGAGCTTCAGCGTTCCTTGAGTGACATTCGCATTGCCAAAGAACATCTATTGCAATTGTTGTCAAGGCTTTCAGCTCCTCAGACAGGATTGGGATTTCACCTTGCCAAGACACCGTTGAATTGGGAATGGATTGCTGTAGATCCTTGAGAAAGAACTCTGCCTTGATGAGTTTGATGATTACTGTCAGTTGAAGAAGTGAAGAAGCAACTTGCGTTGACACCTCTTCTTCCTTCATTAGATCAAGAGGAACTGAAGGAGCTGCTTGATTCATCTTGTCAGATTGAGCTTTGGCATATGTCAAGAGATCATCAAACTTTATATTCTCACTACACTGTCTCCGCAAATCCTTCAACAAAGTTATCAAGAAACTCTGGTCTTGATGGATGGTTTCAATTCGGACAGCTTTAGAAATCAAGGACGTACTCCCTTTATCAGAAAGCTCCATGAAATTGTCGACAAAAGAATCAACAACGGCTACAACAAGCTCATTGCTGTAGGGATTATGATATTCTGATTGTGAAGAATGTGAAGCCTCTAGGGCTATGAGATAGTTGTCTCTCATCTCTGCCTCAAAAGATTTCATCCTTCTCAAAAGATCCGAAATTGCGTGACTCATTTCATGTTCCATCTTTTTACTCAACTTTTCAGGATAACACCAATAAGAAATGCATGCTGCTTTACCAACTAGAGCTATAATACGAGTCACGAGATTCTCCAGTCTCTCGGATTTGATGAAAAATATGGACGTCAACTTGAGGAATCCCCTGAGAAAGCTCAGCTTTACTTCAAATATTTCCATTTCTCTTTTCACAGTAGCCTTAGGTTTGAGTCTATAGCTCACTAAACACTTCACATTCAGAAGAAGAGTGCTGATAAATTCTATTGCAAGTTGAGTAGGCATGGGTGGACCCTGTGCCAACAATGCCTTCTTGAAGTAGGGGGAAGGACTGTTCTCTTCACACAGAAGATCAAAGTCATTTGCGGAAGAACTAAGGAGGGAATGAGCACATTCTACTTCTTGTCGAAGATCAAAATCTTTGAGCATAGAAGTCAGTTGTGATTCCAAGATCGACAGAGCAGAGTCTACTCTTCCGTATTTTGCATTAATACATGCCTCATGAATGTTGGTTCCTATGGTTTTCATGGTTTGGTAGACAAGATTGAACTCCTGCCATCTTGGCCGTCTCTTCAGAATGAATTGTAGATATTGAAGTCTTATATTGAGCTCCAAGGCCACATGTCTGATTTTTATCTCTCGATGCTTCTCCAACCATTTCATACACGTGAAGGGGTCTATCATCAACTTTTGCTCTCTCCTTGAGTAATGAGTGCATAAGTCTTGGATGCTCTGCCAGAAACCAAAGGAAGGTTAAAATTGTATTTGCTAAAGCAATTGCATGTGTTGCTTTCATTAAGAAGGTACTTCTGCAAATCACATCAGCTATGAAAGTTGGTAGCTCAACTTTTCCAGTTTGCTAGAATCAAGTTGTAAGATATTCATGGCATTCATTTTATTGCTATATCTATTCAGTATTCATATTCCGATGTGCAAAACTATGAAATTAGTTTAACACTTTAGCCGTAAGTTCTTAAATTCGTAATTAGGCCTTCAACTTTAAGCATCTCATATAAAGAAGTCTATTTCTTAAATGGTCACTCAAGTTAGTTAGTTAGTGAAACTAAAACAGAAAGTGAGTTGTCTTTATTTTTAGACAACTCAAATTAGCACCAATCTCTTTAAAAATAAAAGCAGCCGGAGAAGCTGCTGAATATGTAATGTAGCATTGCATTTAATATAGATCCCTTTATTTTCCATGTCATGTAAGAATGGGCTCACACTAAATAACCAATTTTTCTGATGACACTCAATGCTTCTTTGAAATACAATCCCAATTATCATGAACATAAGAAAAACCCCAACAATTCATTGTAAAAATTAAGCCGAAATCTATAAATTATTTCTTCTCCCTTAGAAAGAAATGAAACAGAAAATGAGAAATCATCGAAATTCCAGCTTAATATTTGCGCGAATTTTTCATCTAACAAAAGAGATCCTACCCCGTTATCACAAAAAAAAATATGAACAAATTCATAAAATTACAGTTACTTTTTTTTTTTTGGCAAAAATTTACTACTAAACTCTACGTTAACCCAAAACTACAACTCGATTATCGTGTGTACAAGAATACACCTAGAAATTCAATGTTAAAATCCAGCTAAAATATATTTATTGTTCTCTTTTCCCTTATAAGATAAGAAGAAAAAGAGTATTTAAGGAATGTTACATTAGGATAAGGAGGAAGAATAATAGGAGTTGAAGGCTGAGATAGATAAGGTGGTGAATTATCACGTTATGTTGCTCTTCAGTAGCCGTTCCTAATTGTTCTCTTAGCTCCAAAGCTAGTTGTCACAGGCTCATTTAAAGCACGCTAAAGCCCTGAAGCTCAGAAAAGCTCATGGAGGGCGCTTCACCTCGCTTAAGCTGCACTTCAATGAAAGGCAAGGCACTAAGACATGCACCTCATTGCCCATGAGTTTTATTGGGAATCAAGTGGTCACTAAACGACAAATATAATCAGAAAATAAATGTATATCGCAAAAGTTGTCCATAACTAAGTATTGGCTGAGGTTTCTCTCTCTACTCTTTCAAGCTCTCAGGCACACTCCCCGAGGAGCCTGAGAACAAGGTATCTTGAGATTTCACAAACACCATTACCATGCCTACTCAAATCCGACCACTGCCCTGAAAACAGATCCGACATAGAACCCCACACGCGCCGCCACGCGCAGCCACACGCGCCTCCCCATATGCCACGCCCCGGCGCGTGAGAATCCCGGCCACTTTTCAATTTTTTTCTTTTGGTCAGCCCTCTCACTAGGTAATTCCGAGCACATCCATATAGTTTTTCTGAATTCCGACAACTTTTATTTTCTTCCGGTGGCGGGGAGCTTTTCTGCCCAGATTTCTGCTCTTCTTTTTTAACATCTTCAGTAAAGCTTACTGTGATAACTTCCAAACACCCTATACAATTTTCATAAACTGAGAAGCAGGTTTGAACAATATGGGAGACAACAGGATATATTTCAATGCAGGATTCAAATCTTTTGACATCACCAGATGGAACTCTAACAATGATACATGGTTTGAATGGGTGGAGAGAAGCCGCAACATGATAAGAAGATCATCCATGGGTAGAAAGGCAATGGAATGGATCTGCTTTGCACTCAAAGAAGCGTCGACAGATCAAAAGAATCTAGTGAAGAGATGGAAGTACAAGGAGCAAATGACAGAACATTTCTGTACTAGGAAGTTCAACGTTCATGGTAGATACATGAGTATTCTGTCACTGAAGGTAGAAGGGAGGTCAGTTATTATAATCCCAGAGTTAGCTGTGAATGCAGGCCGGAAAGATATAGCAGCTAAGATAGAAAGATTCATATATCAGAACCCTAAAATGAATCCCACAGTCCCACCCAGAATCACAGAGGATAATTATCCTTATGCCAAAGCAATTAAGGAGAGTAAATGGCAATCCAGTACCCATCGAGAGGCAAAGGTCAACATAAACAATGGAGATATCTCTGTTTGTGGAACCGAAGGAAGCGAGGACGATGGTCTACTAAAAGATACATTATCGGGTTTTTCGAAGAAGAAATCAATGAGAGACCCACTTTAGGAGACATAAGGCGATGGGTTAGTGCTTCATGGAACAAAGCATATGGAGTCAACATGTATGAAATGACTGGCAACATGTTTCTTTTTTAATTTCCGAACAGATACATGGAGGAGCAGATTTTGCAAGGAGACTGAAAATGGAAAAAGTTTAAGCTTCATCTGGAATGGTGGAATCATACTGCTGGATGCATTCCAAACTCACAAATGGTGAAAACATGCTGGATTAGAGCCATTGGAATTCCTTTACATCTATGGTTACAAAAGATCTTCAAAGAAATAGGAGATCTCTGCGGGGATGGATAGCTACTAAAGAAGAAACCGATCTAAAGAATCATCTTAAGTGGGCCAGAATTAAAATTGTTGGTGATGGTAGAAAGATTCCTAAAGAGGTTGGGATTGAAAGAGACGGGATCAAATTTTTCATCTCAATCTGGGCTGAAAGACAGGCAAGATTTGAGTTGAATACGCCAGAAAAGGAACAATGCTTTAAACTGGAGAGATACTTGAACAATTATCTGGGATGTTCGTTTTTGCAAAACACTGATAAAGAAAAAGCATGTGTGCAACTTACACATGGTTCGAGTTCGGTAAATCGGAGCATTAAAGTGACAAACAACAAGCTGAAATCTTTTGACTACGATTTGGCTGCACATGTCATTTATAATGATCTCTCGTGTGAATTCGCTGATGATATTAGGCTGAAGCCTTATATTGAGGAAATGGGAGGCCCTTTTTATTTGAAGGAAAAAGAGTCCAATCCAGGGGAGCAAATCACCAACGCAAACGTTGAAAGTATGCCAAAGGAAATACCTTGCAGTTGCAGTCAGCTAGAAGAAGGAGCAGAGTCAGCAAGAGTGGAATACACTGAAAAGGAGCAGAACATAAACACAAACATGGGGAAGATCAAGTTGGAAGCGCTTTGAAGCAACAAGAACAACTACAACAGTTCAGCTCTATCCAAGATTGGGAAATCGAGGAGGTGACTCCTATAGCAATTCACTAACACAACCCATTAATGGATAAAGACATGGATGCAACACTATGGGTCCATCAAAGTATGATCAAACTGGGGAAAATGTTTGGAGTAGATTTTCAAGGACATGTTGAAGAAGCTTTGGAGCTTTTAATGCAAATTGACAGCTGCAGACAGGATAGAAGGGTGGAGACAGAGTTGGAGGTGAAGAAACAAAAGTTCAAAGGAGCACTAGAATTAAAAGGTTTAACTTCGTTTGATGTCAAATTCAGGAGTGACGGGAAAAGGAGCAGGAGAAGGGAGCTATCAATCATTCCAATATGAAGATCAAAGTGATTTCATGGAATTTAAGGGGATTAAACGACATGAAGAAAAGGAGATTATTAAAAGTAAAGTGCAGAACTGGAGGGCAGACATTGTATGCATGCAAGAGACAAAAGTGGAAGAGGATATCAGAGAAATAGTCAATCAAAAATGGGGTGGAAGATGGTTGAGGTATGCAAGTTTAGAAGCTAGCGGCACGAGAGGGGGGATTCTGTTATTATGGGATTGAAGAGTATGGAAATGGGAGACGTTACAGACTGGTGCATACACTTTGACTTGCAAGTTCGAGGCTCTTTTACAGAATTTTCAATGTCACACAACAGGAGTGTATGCCCCAAATTGCAGAATTGAAAGGAAAATAGTATGGAGAGAAATTGGTGCAGTGAGGGGATTGATGGAAGGTCCTTGGGCGGTTTTTGGCGATGTTAACGTTACAAGGTACCCTTCTGAAAAACGGGAATGTTCAAAGAGGTCTAGAGCGATGGTAGAATTCTCGAATTTTATAGAAGATTTGGAGCTGATAGATCTTCGACTTGAAGGAGGCTACTATACTTGGTTCAAAGGGGACAATCATACAACCGCTTCAAGAATTGATAGATTTCTTATTTCAGATGAATGGGACGAAAGCTTCGGCAACATCAAGTAAACCATCCAACAAAGGCTCATTTCTGACCATTCACGTGTGGCTCTATATTGTGGTGTTTGGGAAACAGCTAAATCATACTTTAAGTTTGAAAATTGGTGACTCAAGGTGGAGGGCTTTGATGACAGAATCATAGAATGGTGGACATCTTTTAAATTTACAGGAAGACCAGATTACATTTTAGCTTGTAAGTTAAGAGCTCTCAAGGGCAAGCTAAAAAAATGGAGCATAAGTTGTGAAGGTAATTTGGGATTGCAAAAATCAAAATTGATGAGTCAACTAGCAAGTTTTGAGACAACACAACAACTTAGAGTGCTGACAGAGGAGGAATCAATAAGGAAGGCAGCTACTCTAATGGAGATTGAGGAACAACTCAAGAACGAAGAAAGTGCATGGAGACAAAAATCAATAGCTCTGTGGCTCAAAGAATGGGACAGGAATACAAAATTCTCCGATCGCACTGCCAATGCACACAAGAGAAACAACAACATTGATCAACTACTGATTCCACATGAAGTAGTCGAGGATCCAGACAGAATAGAGAACGAGATCATTGATTTCTACAAGGGGTTATACACAGAACCTGAAGAGTGGAGACCAACGGTCAATTTTGAAAATAGTCCAAGAATTTGTGAATCAGAGCAGGATTTTTACAGAGTAACTTTGACGAACAAGAAGTTCTGAGTTGTCTGAAGATGTGTGCAAGCGACAAGGCCCCAGGTCCGGATGGATACACAATGGGGTTTTTCATCAAGTGTTGGGAAATTTTGAAGGAAGACATAATGGTGGCTTTCAACAACTTTCATTCTCAATAGATGTTTGAGAAAAGCTTCAATGCAACGTATATAGCCTTGATTACAAAGAAGACAGGTGCGAAAGAATTGAGAGATTTTAGACCTATCAGTCTGATAAGGAGTTTCTACAAACTGCTCTCTAAAGTCTTGATTGAAAGACTTAAGGGGGTGATAGGAAAAATTGTTGATGCTCAACAAATGGCTTTTATCAAAGGAAGACAAATAATAGATGCAGTGTTGATTGCTAACGAAGCTGTGGATTCAAGAATAAAAAAGAAAGAACCTGGAATCTTATGCAAATTAGATATTGAGAAGGCCTATGATCATGTAAATTGGAGCTTTCTACTCAGAATGTTAGAACAAATCAATTTTGGGCAGAAATGGACTAGATGGATGAAATTTTGCATATCCACTGTAACATTTTCCATTCTCATAAATGGATCTCCAAAAGGTTTTTTCCAATCACGCAGAGGTCTAAGACAAGGTGATCCTTTATCTCCCTTTTTATTCATTATAGCCATGGAAGGACTGAACAACATGATCAATACGGCTAAAGTTAGTGGATGGGTGAAAGGTTTTGAGGTGAACATGAGTGGGGCAAACAATCTAGACATCACACATCTCCAATATGCTGATGATACTTTAGTCTTCTATGACGCTAAAAAGGAACAACTTAGATTCTTAAGGATCATTTTGGTCTTATTTGAGGGAGTCTCGGGATTACACATCAACTGGAGAAAGAGCAATATTTTTCCCATTAATGAAGTTAACAACAGGAGCAACTGACACAGATACTGGGAGGAGAAGTTAGGTCTCTACCAATTGTTTACCTTGAGATGCCTCTTGGTGCAAGATCCAAATCAAAAGAGATCTGGAATTCAGTCATAGAAAAGTGTGAGAAGAAGTTGGCAAGATGGTAATCGCAATACCTATCTTTGGGGGGCAGGCTAGTTCTAATCAACTCGGTATTAGACTCACTACCAACTTATATGATGTCTTTGTTCCCAATTCGAGCCGGCATTTTACAGAGATTAGATAAACTGCGAAGATCTTTCCTTTGGTAAGGCAATAAGGAGAAAAGGATTATCCATTTAGTTAAATGGAAGACACTCACACTTGCTAAAAGGCAAGGTGGTTTAGGAATAAGGAATTTGAAGAATCAAAGAAAGGCGCTTAGAATGAAATGGTTATGGAAGTATTCTCAAGAACCTCAATCTCTATGGGGCAAAGTGATCAAAGCTAAGTATGGTGAGGAAAATAACTGGGATCAAAAAAAGCCATAACTACATATGGTGTAAGTGTATGGAAATCCATCAGAGAACTTTGGCCTATAATAAAGAATCACTCCTCCATAAGAGTGAACAACGGAAGGAACACATCATTCTTGAATGATAACTAGTTGGGATACGGAAGTTTAAAGGAAAGATACCCAGATATGTTTGGTTTAGCACAAAACCAACAAAGGACACTAGCTGATACGAGGAGTCATCAAGGATGGGAAATCGCTCTTAGAAGACAGTTGAATGACTGGGAGATAACAAAATTAGCCGATCTTTACAAAGAGCTGGAAGCATTTAGAGGATTACAGGAAGGGCTTGATTCACTTTGGTGGCAGAGGCACAACAGAGGGATATATCAGGTGAAGGATGCATATAAGATTTTGAATCATAATAATCTACAGATAGATGCATGGCCTTGAAAACATATATGGAGAACAAAAATCCATACAAGGTAGCGTGCTTCTCTTGGCTACTAGCAAAGGAGGCGGTTTTAACCCAGGATAATCTCATCAAAAGGGGAATTTCTCTGTGTTCAAGATGTTTTCTATGTGGGGAAAATGCTGAAACTGCAGTTATCTATTTTTACATTGCAAGATTACAGACCAACTATGAAAAATCTTTATCTTCAAGGGTATTTCATGGTCAATGCCATACAGGATTAAAGATGTTCTTAATAGTTGGGAAGAAGCTGGAGCTGAAGCAACTAGTAGAGATAGATGGAGGATTGTCCCGACTTGTATCTGGTGGACAGTTTAGAAGGAGAGGAACGCTAGATGTTTTGAAGACAGAAGCAATTCAGTACAGAAGATCAAACTCAATTGTATTCTTCTTTTTTATTTTTGGTGTAAACAGATTTACACAGAAGATACATTGACAATCATAGACATACTAGGATCTTGTTAGGTTTCATATCAGAACAACTTTTTAACCTTTTCATGTAAATTTGCTTTTTCGTACAACCTATGTACTGTGGTTATTAATATATACAAAAGTTACCAATTCAAAAAAATAAAAATAAATGTATTATATGTAAAGGAAAAGGGCCGACCCAGTTCAATACCCACGGGTGTCTGGGGAAGGGAATACTCTAGGCAGCCTTCCCCCTGCTTTGCAGAGAGGCTGATTCGAACCCGCGACCTGACACACCACGGCAAGCAAGCTTACCGCTGAGCCAAGCCGGCCCTTCAAGGAAAATATTATAAATGAATTTATTATTTTGTTCTTGACTTACATATATGTTTTATTTTTTAACCGTACTTGCACCTTTTTTTTTACTAAGCTGGATGCTTTTCTAGCATTGTATAAGCAATGATGTTCACAAGATTGATTACTTTACTGAATGCAATCGTATATATATGTTATCAAGGGTGAAGGGTCCTCCTAGGAGCATCTTTGATTGTTATCTTGGTTTAGTCTAGCTAATTTGAATTCCTCCAACATGTTTTAATGTTTTGAATTAATGTATAAGCTTAATATGAAGTAGGACCTTCTTTACGGTCCTACAGGTAATTGTGACCTTAAAATTCCTAAATAATAAATTTACTAAATTAAGAACTGTTTTAAAAGTCTTGTTTCTCCAAAATTTACCAGAAGTAGAAATGTTGGAAGAACGATTAAGATAACGTAATTCACGACAATATGACATTTAAGATATCAATGCATCAGAAACTATTAAGGTACAATGATCATAAATAAAATAAAAAAGTGAAAGCAAAAAATTGTGGCAAATAGCAAGGAATTGGAAGCAGCTTAGGAATATAACTGTAAACAGCAATTTTGTCGTAGAACAAATACAGCAGGAGATTAAGTGTAGATTAGAGATGTTACAGGGTACAAAAAGAGCTAGTAGATATCAAGTGTTATTCCACAAATTATGTAATTAGCTGTTCTTTCTTTGAGGCCTAGCTGACTATTAACAACATTTCTGGAAGGGGGTTAAAGTTCTAGGTACTCTTTAGGTGAATCAATTTGGTTGTTGGTATGGTAATATTTCACATTTACTACCCCAAAAAAAAAAAAAAATCCTGGCAAATAGTAAGAAATGCATAAAATACCTTTGAATTGATGGCAAAAGAGTGATTGGTTACCAATGCTTTCTTTTCCATAACATCAGCTCGTAAAACATCTATCCTTCTTATTGCTTCCTGTCCTTTCAATTTAACATTCTCAGTGCTCTGTGTTAACCGATCAGCTAATGAAGCCCCCAGATATTGCAGAGTTTCAGACAGACCCTTGATTAGAAACTTTGAATTTTCCTTAGAATTGTGTAACTCAACCACACTGTCTAGGACAAAGTCCACAAAATATAATATTGGAAGATCGTTTATTGATGTATCAAAAGTCAACAACAGCTCTGAAGCTTTATGCAGACGGGTAAGAACATCTCTGGCATCAATCTGGATTGCGTCCTCACACCTTCTAATCAATGAAGAAAGATGTCGCTCAAGTCCCTGGGCAATCTCTTCGGGGATGTCATCAAGCTAATACAAACAATTCAGGCATGACACTGAATAAGATATGTCGCTGGTACACTGCCCCCAGATATCTACGTTGTTTTCACGATTTGCAAACCCATCTCCAATGGACCAACGGAACCTTCTCTCGAATGTTAGTTTGAGAGAAAGAGACTTCATTTTCTCAAGTAGATCAGGAGCAAGACGATTAGCCATGCATTTGACCAAATCCTCCAAAGTATATGAGACAATACTGAACATATCATCACAATACCTCTCCCACGGCTTCGTTGACTTCCATAACAGGACAAGAATTTCCCTTATCTTTGATTGAATAACTTTTCGTACAAAGTTATCCTCTATACTAACATGACCAGCAAAAAGCCTATTATTGTTATAATTCCAGCAAATCGTAGACATATCATTTACTTGATTATTTATGAAGAAGAAGTGATTCATTAAAGACTCGGGGAGTGAATACTCGGTCAATAAACGCAAGATGCATTTCAAGAATCTTGCCTCCATTTTAAGTCTCCGGTAGTGCCATTCATCATCAACGCCAACGTCAAACTCACCCACCAAATCTCTTGGCCAAGTGTACCAGAATTGTGTGCTCAGTTCCATTTCAAGCTTTTGAAGAATAGTGTAACTGAAATAAAAACCACAATTTTAGGACTGCAACTGTACACAACGATCATTCTTAAAAATGTAATTAAATTATGCCAATTTAGTTTTGACCAATTTTTCAAAGTATTCTCCATAACACTTACGTTCCAGAGCAGACTTTCCCACTAAGTTTTCATATTGAATACATATATGAGTTATGGTTATACATCACTAATTCTCTAAAATTGTCTAAAGGAAAATTCATCTATTTGCATTCTAAATTACAGTTTTGCTATAAAGATGGACACTAAATATCCAGGAAGAATTTGCAAATATGTTTCAATATCAACAGAGAGAAGGAGATAGTTAAACCAAAAACAGCATCTTACAGCAGTGTCCAATATAGACTTTCTTTTTGTCTACACTTGGAACGGCAAACGCCTATATTTGTCCCTCTACTTTCAAATATTGTTTATATATACCCTTCATTATATTATTCGAATCTATATACTCTTACCTTCACACTTTTGAGCAAGAACACCCATCTACCAATTAAATGAACACGTGGAGGACTATGAATATATTTGTTACCCAATTCATTTTGCCAAACCCAATCATTATTCGTAACCTATTTAGCGGACCCAAAGACCATTAGCCCTTCACTTATCCTTAATAAGCTAATGATAAATAATCACCGGCGTAAAAATGTGCAGAATGGTGTCTATCAATTTCCTCAATAACACCTGGTATGTTTATATGGAAGTTTTCATTTATTTTTTCACTGCTGCAGTCAACAACCCCTTTGTGATTAAAGTCTAGACAAAAAAAACAAGTATTAGCTCTCCGGCAAAAAGCTCATCGGGAACTTGGCCGGATAATATTCATTTTGAACTTCAATAACAAAATCTACAGCATTCAATACCGAAAAAGTAGAATTTTCAACCAATTCTTCATATCAACAAAGAGTTTACCAAAATCAAACCCAAGTGGGGTGAAATTGGACAGTGAAAGGGTGGGTAACCCATGTTAGTGTTGAGAATTTTAGATAATCAGAGCAAAAGGAAACAAATTACTGACGAACAAAGTAGAAGCATGTTAGATAGATAAATGAGAGCAAAAGGAAACAAATTACTGACGAACAAAGAGCTACACACCTTACACATGAAATTTCTTTAGCCTTCAAATCGCTAACTAGAGATGGTTGTCATAAGCTTAAGTGAATAAAATGATTGTAGACTGATGAGTAAACGTATTGACTTGAGAGAACAAAAGCAGCACATGAACAGCCGCGTACCCTTGAAATTTATATTACTACAGTAGTAAATTATTTCTTTGTTTCTCTAGGATTGAGTACAAGGATCACAAACTGTTATATAATTTTGACTTGCCACTCTTGAGTTGAATTTTTATTGTTCATCTCCGGTCTTTCTCTATTGCACCAGTCAATGTTAAGCCTTAATATACTTATTCACCGCTTTAGATCTAAGATATGCATGCTCAATTAATCTATCTATACTTAAAAGCAAAAGATAAATAATTATAATTAAGTCAAGTGTCACAATCAATAATATACAAGTGGCTTATTAGGATATTCTTCCTAATTTATAGGAACTTCAAAAAAATTACAATTTTATTTTAACTAGGATTTAAAGGAAAATTAAATTTTAATTATAAAAAAAGAATAATAAAATTCATTCACCTCAAAACCGTGAAATGTGTAGTCATAAAACGTCAATGAAATTTAAAAAAAAAATCAATTCAAATTGAGAAGTTGTTCAACAATAAATTTGGAGATTCTAAAATAATTTAAAATATAAAACAAGTTTTAAAAAAGTTACCACATCAATTAACGTCAAAAGTTCAAGTTGAAAAAATTCAATAAACACTTAATATCAAATGGCAGTTTTTTAAAATTTACTAATAAAACCTGATTAGAATAGAAAATAGTTCAAATAGATATGTAAACGTGTCAATTCAGTTAACATCAGTTCCTCCCACATTTTTTTGGGTACATCTTTTAATTTTTTTTATATATATTTATAATTAACTATAATAAAAAACAAAAATATAAATATATATAAAAAAAATACTTATTCAAATTGCATGGGAGTAATTTCAAGTTGGAGTATTAAAATAAATAATGATATTAAAAAAATAAAAAATACCAATTCATATTGGAGAGTAGTTCAAGTTGGGGTTTAAAATTATTTTAAAATTAAAAAAAATAATAAAAAAATAATTCAAATTGTGGAGTAGTTTCTTTCTAATATTGTAGTGTGTGTATTGTATATATAAAGAAGGTAAATAATTATATGATGCCAAGTGCGGTATAACCATATGACAACAAGTGGAGATTTTTAGGAAAGCTCCAACAAAATAAATTTTATTATAAAAATTGAAATACAAAAAAATAAAAAAAAATCTATATCTATGTCTATATAATAAAGAAGAGGCAAAGCCACCATATTAAGTCAAATTACATAACCATAACATGACAAATGTACATTCTTAGGACCAAGCTCCAAGAAAGTTTGAATTTTAAAAGTAGTTTATAATAAAAAAAAATTAAAAAAAGAAAAAGAAAAAATCAATTCAAATTGGGAAGTTGTTCAACAAAAAACTTTAACAAAAATCAATTTTGTTTTAATTAGAATTTTAAGGAAAATTAAATTTTAATTATAAAAAAAAGAATAATAAAATTCATTCACCTCAAAATCGTGAAATGTGTAGTTATAAAACATCTGTATTTTAATAATTGTATAATAACTGACAAGAATGTGTTAAATTTTTTATTATTATTATTTGCATTTGAAGAATATTTTTTAAAAAATTGTAAAAAAATTAAATTTAGTTTAAAAAAAAGAAAAATATAATCCATTCATTGCAAAACCCTCAATTATATCTTCTAAAGAACCGTCTATATTTTAGTAAATGTATAGTAACTGTCAACAAGGAGTTAAAATTATATTTTTATTATTATTTGGATTTAAACAATATTTTTTAAACAATTGTAAATGGAACGGTTTTCAATAATGTTTAACCGTATCACTTTTATTATTATTTGATTTTATAATATATTTTTTCGCTATTATATTATATGATTAAGTTGAAAATATTTTTTTGGTTTCAGTTTCTCTTTTATAAACACAACATTGCAATATCTTTTGTATACCCACTATCTGTTTTCCCTATATAACTATAATAAATATTCACGCAAACTATAACTTTATTCTTTCTTTTAAATATGATTATTTATTCTCTAAATGTTTTGCGAAAAGATTATCGTATTACAAATTACAATCTTCTCTGCTATGTTTGATTGCTTTAGGGTACTATTTCGATTTCCTATTTTTATTAACATTGTCATAGTTGTTTGGTTGGTGTAGTTTAGGATTCCGATGTCGTATTTCTATCTTCTCTTTGGAAAAGAAGCTTACAGGTTGTACATATTTTCATCTATTATAAAAGAAGAAAAGAGTTTATACGATACGACGTATATACGTTATGTTAAGAATTTGTCAAACTCTAAACCTACGCAGCACTACATATTAACAATTTTAATGCTACTACACTTCAGCTATACATAAATGCAATGATATAATAAGGTGCACCATGATCATCTGTTTATAGACAAATATTAAGCATATGTAGGCTTATCCTTATAATTTTCCTATTATTCTACTCATTCAAAATTTTAAAATATATTGACAGTTTTCTTTCTCTTTTAAATTGAATAATCAGTTCTTTTAATTTTCTAATTCCACACACATCTTCCCACTACCATCAATAATCCTCATTTTCCTCACCAATACTTCACATCTACCCACTACTTGAGATTTTCAATTTTTACAGCAGTTAAATTAGCAATTATAAATAGACAAGTTTAGCGTTATTATGATTGTTAAAAACAATTCATTGCACTAAGCTCCAGCAACAATCAACTTCTATTTCAGGTTCCTTTTCTTATACTAAAATGATCATTCACTTTACTACATTTAATATTTTCACATGTAGATTTTCATTCAAATAATTTAATTTTTTAGGCGTAAAAAATTACATCTTCAGTAACTATTCTATACAAGGTTGATTTTCTTCTAACAAATACTACTATATTTTTTAATAGGCAAAGTTCAAACCCCCATGTACCACAATTAAATCAGTTGTGGTTAGTGTTTTTAATATAAATTTCTTGACATGAATTGACTACATATTATGTGATTGGGATATTTTATTATGTAAAAGTATACATTGTGTACGTAAATAATCATGTACTAATTTACCTTATCGCGGAGTCTGTTTTTACATTATTTTTTACGTGCCTACAATTATTGTACCATTAGCGTTTAACCACTTCATTTTATTTGGGCAAACTAAAATTTTTTACTATTATGAAAAAATACTACTTTGTTATTTAAATTTTTATGTTGCCGTTCCATGGAAAACGAAGGAAAGTTTTATATCCCTAATAAGTGTTTCTCCATCATAAAATTAAACAAATTTTATTTAAATATTTATTTAAATCATTTATTATTTCCAACTAATATGCATTTCAAAAATTACCACAACAATTTGTTATACAGATGCTTATTGATTTATTCCTCTTATTTCAGATATGGATAAACAAGAAATGATTCAAATTAAGCAAAGTCCAAGTTACCAAATTCAACAAAAGGGCGTACGTAGAAGATTCCGCCGTCGCAGTATTTATTCATACAAAAAATCAGACTCAAAGGTTGAAGTTATCAAGAAAATCCCAACATCTATACAAAATAAGTTAAGAGATGAAAGGGCAAAAAAGAGAGCAAAAGATAAAAAATTAAGAGAGATAAGGCCGTTATTAGACGAACAAATTAGAAATTATCAAATTAGTCGAGATTATCTCATTGAATCTATACACAATATTGAATTATTAGATTGGGAAGCTTTACTCATTTTGGTAGACTCACTTGGTCAACCACTAGGTACAATCTTAACTAACATTTATCACGAAGTTTGGCCAAGTGAACCATTTTGGGTTTATGTTGTTAAATTTGAAGCTGAGTGGGAAATTCGTCTGTACAACTACCTTTAAATTTATAATTAATGTTATTAATGAAAGTCTATTATTTTTCCAGAAAATAATCTATCATTTTTTTGTATTTGTTTGTTAGGAGTGTAATATTAAATTATACACTCTACTTTCATTTTTCACAATTCTATTACCATTATATGTGTTGGAGATTACCATACATGTTTACTAGGTTGACAGGTTTTCCAAATTGTCTTCAAATGCTTATATAATCCACTTCATTTTTACATAACAGCCTGTATTCCTCTAAAAAAAATTTATCTATTAATTTAAGAATAACTCCTTCTGTATTCGATCACTAATTCTAATTGCAATAAACATAGTTTTATTAACCCTTTAAAATCTTCTTTTCTTAAAATTATTCCGCGCATAGCGCGGGTACTATACTAGTTAATTGTAATAACACATGTATTGCAGCATATTACTAATTGAAAATTACTCTATAGGTTAGTGAGAGCGAACAACCCCACTTATTTGATAGAGTTAATTAAGAGACAAATTTAAGTCAATGGTGTGTTTGGCACGAAGGAAAATATTTTCTAAAAAATATTTTTTAATTTTTTTACGTTTGGTT
Organism: Nicotiana noctiflora; assembly: GCA_032618575.1. Taxonomy (NCBI): domain Eukaryota; kingdom Viridiplantae; phylum Streptophyta; class Magnoliopsida; order Solanales; family Solanaceae; genus Nicotiana; species Nicotiana noctiflora. The sequence continues at coordinate 75,226 of JASVEL010009672.1, read as the reverse complement.
GGCCTAAATGTTTTGAAAAATATTTTCCTTATGAACTCATTTTCCTATAATTGGAGGAAAATATTTTTCTTATAAAAGAAGGGAAGATATTTTTCAAAACACATTTTCAATATTTCCCACCCCATTTTCCATCCTCACAAACCCACTTCACACCCCCACATCCATCCAACCCCACCCCACGCCCACCAACCCGACCTCTCTCTCCAAAAAGGCTTTTTTTTTAATTTCAGTTTTTTTCTGTAAAATATTTTTTCTGACATAAATTTCAGCTTTTTTTTCTGCACCACCCACCGGCATACCAAAACCAAAAAAATAAATAAGATAACTACTTTTTTTCTTAAAAAATATTTTCCGTTATACAAACACACCCTAAACATAAAAAGAGGTTTCAACTGATCAATATATTTGTTCTAATCTATTGTAAGGGCAGAGTACTTTTTTCACATAACTAATGTACAATTATATATATCTTATATATATTTTAATAATATTATCAAGACACATAGTTTATTACTCCCTCATTTCTATTTAGATGAGGTGTTGACTCGGCACAAAGTTTAAGAAAAAAATGACTTTTGAAATATGTGGTCTTAAAATTTTAAGGGGTAAAAGTTTTGTGAGGCTATGACAATTGTGTGATTATAAAAACTTCTCATTAAGGGTAAAATGAGTAAATTGAAGAGTTTACACTTGAATTATTTCCAAATTTTAAATGTATCTTTTGTTTGACTCAAAAGTTAAACAATACTTTTTGAGCAAGTAAATCGATATAGTTGAAGGGGATAAATTGTAATCGAAGATAATAGACCCTAGGATGATCTTCGCAATTGATCTAAGCAATGGTGATATTCGTTAGTGAATGGGAGAATAATAATATAAGAGATATGAGAGCTGAAATTCTAGAGAGAGGAGGGAGCAGTGTAATGTTAGAGAGAGATTTTCTATTATCATAAATCATCCAATGCCATTTACACAACTGAGAGCCCCCTTACATAGCAGAGGGGCTCTATTTTAACTGCCAAAAGGATAAAGATAAAATACATGCTATAGAGGGACCGACGTGGTTGCAAGGTCGTCCTTTGTATTGTCCTTGGGTCGTCCCTTCAGCTGGACTAGTGTATATATGGTTGGTCGTGCTTGCTTGTGGACATGATCAGTCAAATTCGACCCTATACAGTTAGTCCCTCCGCTCGTCGGGGACGAAGCGAGGTGCGTCCTCGACGGGTGGAATTAATACCTTCGTTTTGGGAGAGTTTGACTCTATTAAGGGACTGTGATGTGACATATAGGAGGCAGTCATCATGACTATCAGAACGTCGAAAGGAAACATCTTTCCCCGTGTGACGTCATCGTCCTCATGCGTCATCGTTGCGCATATTCTCGAGGCCAGAAGTCATAAGCTTTTAGCGCTTGGTTTCCAGCACCGTTTCAAAGTCTGCCTCTTCGATTCTGGTGCCACCCAGTCCTATAAATAGGGGAAGGATATAACTTGATTCAAACTTTGGTCATTTGTAAGAACATTCCAACCCTTTAGTTTATATTTTCACATTCTGGTGCGTTTTTCTTGATTGAAAAACCTCCTTTTCCTTTGTTGTGCGCACCATCGCCTCGGGGCGCAGTGGTAATGAGAGGATCCCGACAGCTGCTCCGTTGAACACGCCACCGCCTTCTGTTGTGATAACACGCCCTATCCCGGAATGACTTTAGTAAAGATTCCCCTATTCCAGTTCCGGAGTCTTCCAAGTCGTTACAGAATCACTTGGATGACCTCCGTGTTAAGTACAATATACCAGCACACGTAGAGATAATCCTGGTTGGGAAGGATCACGTGGACGTTCAAAAGCCGAGATATTGCGCTTTTTACGAGTATCTATTCTTAATTGGTTACCACATTCCCCTGTTTCCCTTGGCGGGGGAGTTTTGCCAGTTTTACAACGTCTGCCCGCGTAAACTTACATCGTATACTCGGAAGGTGCTTCGGCTGCTAACTAAGTATGCGGAGTTGGCCGGGTGGGAAGTCACGGTCCATCACCTCCTGCAACTATTCAGCGCCTGCTAGCTAAGGGAGACTATGGTGCACCTACGAGGTCGTGGTACGAGGGGGTTAGTGATCAAGACCGACGACCAGGCGAGTCGTGGTTTTTGGCATAAATATTTTTTGTTAGGACCGAGCACTTGGTCTCCAACCCCGTGGTTTTCCCGGAGAGGTGGAATTTGAAACGTATGTGTTTCAATTCGTTACATACTTTGTCGTATGTGACCATCGCGATACTAACTTTTATAATGCAGCTATGGCTTATCCACCCCGGCCCGTTGCTAACCTCGGGAGATGGGTCACCCGCCTGTTACCTCACGCGGAAGAGACCCGTACTTGGCCTGTCTTTATGCAGGGATATGGCCCCAAAGTCTCTTCAGGTAGATTTTTGGCTTTTTCCGTGTGGAGTTGCTACTCCACTTACTTACCCCCTATTTTTCTTATGGGTACAGGTCGAGGTACTTCGAGGAAGAAGACGGCAGTCCCGGCTTCCGAAACGTACCAATGTTGCTTTGGAAGCGCACGACATATTGGTCAAGTCTGTCCAAATGGATCTTTTTCCGGCCCTTTTACAGGGGGATACCTCCACGACCATGGTTATGTGGGAGCCGACACTTTTGGCGACGATTTCTCAATCTACGGGTGAATCCACTGATGGTAAGGAGTTGCCAGAGAGAAAATGGAGGAGACTCGAGAAAGGCAAGGTGGTCGCGACTGAAGCCGAGGGAGTGACGTGCCTCGACTGACGCCCAGACCTTCGTTCATGGACGACGCCATTCTCTCGGGGAGGTCGGCTCAATAGAGGGGTGCCATTCCAGGTGTCGGCTCTACGCGTGCCGTCGAGTGAAGGTCATCGACCAACATCGAGGAGCCTGATGATGAAGTGGGGGAGTCGGGCTCCGACATTGCTCATGGAGATGTCGACAAATTCATGGGTGGTCTCACCCAGTTGGAGATGACGACGGATGGCTCCGACCATCGTATTACTGTTCCGGCGACTTACAATTTGCTGTTGAACAGTGAGCATGCTTCTTCGGCCCTTACCCTGTTGTGTGCCTCCCCCGAGAGCAAGGCGCTCAGTGCGGTGGGTGACGCGGAGCTGTCCCGTAGGGTGTCAGGCATGGATTTGGAGGTATTTTTTATTTCCTTTCTTCCTTCCGTATATCGCCAGACTGGCTTGAGATGCACTTACTTCCGCTTTTTCTCTTCTCTTATAGACCCTTGTCTTGGAGGTGGAGAGGGGACACCGTGAGCTGAAACGGACTGCCCTATTCAAGAAGATGTTAAAGAAGTATCGGAGGTACCGCTCTAAGCATCGAGAGGAAGCCGATTGGGGGCAATCCCAGTCGGAAAGTAGAGAAGCTGGGCTGGAGGAGGCGGATAACGAGCTGATGAAGAGCGTAGCCCGCAACAATGAGTTTATTACCCCCTCTGTCACAATTTAGAACAGATATATTTGTTCCTCTACTTCTAAATATTATTTATATATACTATCCGTTATTCTATTCGAATCTATATACCCTTACCGTCATACTTTTGAGCAAGAACACCTCTCTACCAATTAAATTAACGTGGAATGCTATAAACATATTTATTGCCAAATCTATTTTGCCAAACCCAACCATTTATCCCTCTCCGGCAAAAAGCTCATCGGGAACTTGGCCGGATAATATTCATTTTGAACTTGAATAACAAAATCTAAAGCATTCAATACCGAAAAAGTAGAATTTTCAACCAATTCTTCATATCAACAAAGAGTTTACCAAAATCAAACCCAAGTGGGGTGAAATTGGAAAGTGAATTTTAGATAATCAGAGCAAAAGGAAACAAATTACTGACAAACAAAGAGCTACACACCTTACACATGAAATTTCTTTAGCCTTCAAATCACTAATTAGAGATGTTGTCATAAGCTTAAGTCAACAGATGTGAGAGAATAAGAGGAGCAACGTGAGAGAATAATTTCATTTTCATATTAGTCAATTATTTGTTTGTTTCTGTCACATTTTGTCTTTCTTAGTAAAAGTCAATAATGGAACCACGTGAAAGAGACTTATGCAGCGTTCGTTAAGGATCACAAACTGCTGTTTAATTTTAACTTGCCAAAAGGTCTTTCTTGAGTACAATTTTATTGTCGATCTACATGTCTTTCTCTATTGCACTATTCAATGTTGAGTCTTATAACATTTTTATTTAACAGTATGTATATACTTATTCACTGTTTTAGATTTCAAAGATGCATGCTCAATTAATTGTAATAAGACATATATTGCGGCATGTTATTACTTGAAAATGAGTCTATAAGCAGATCCATAATTTTAATTTAGTGAGTTCTAAATTTACCGTAACGAGCGAGCAACCACCACTTTTTTGATAGAGACAAAAATTTCTTTTTAATTGATTAAGCATAAAAAGAGGTTTTGAGTGATAAAAAAATATTTGTTCCAATCTTTTGTAAGGGTAGAGTACTCTTTACATATAACCAATGTACAATTTATATATATCTCATGTAAATTTTAATAATATTAGTAGGACACATAGTTTATTACATGGTATCAAATTACCTAGGTTTCTGATTGATTTTAAAGGTATGAATAGTTCCTCCCTATGAAACTAACCCTTCTCTGGGCTTAGAGCTTGCATAAAATATTGATCAGTAATTATAAGGTAACGCGAAATTATCATATATTTCTTCACCTTTTGATTCAACTATTCTATAGAAAGTGTTACATATAGCCATTGTCTGGAAAAAAATTGTATGTTACGCAGTTTTAGATTGAGTAGAAATCTTCAAGGACAAGCTCAAGCAAGAAAAAATAGCTCGCTATTTTTCAAGAACAATGATCGTTTACTTGTTGCGTTAAGAACTTTTCCGAAAAGAAGCTATATGCTAGTTCTCCAAGTGCTAGTTTTGGCTAGACTCATGGTATTCTTGAGTCACGTGGTATCAAGTGATGGGATCAAGGTAGATCCGAAAAAATTGAGGCACTTCAGAGTTGGCCCACACCTTCTACCGCTACTGAGGTCCGGAATTTCTTAGGCCTGGTTGAGTATTATCGCCAGCTTATGGATGGATTTTCATCTATTGCAGACCCATTGACTCAGTTGACTCAAAAGGACGCTCCGTTTAGGGTGTCAAACGAGTGTGAGAGGAGCTTTCAGAAGCTCAAGACGACATTGACTACGGCTCTTGTGTTGGTTTTACCTTTATGATCGCGATCATATACAGTTTATTATGATTCTTTAAAGGTTGGTCTTGGATGTGTATTGATGCAGGACGGTAGGTGGTTGACTACACATCATATCAGGTGAAATCCCATGAAAAAAACTATTCGGAGCACGATTTAAAGTTAGCTTCTTTTATACACGCTCAAGATTTAGAGACATTATTTATATGGCATGTCTTGTGAAGACAACGGAGATGGTTGGAGCAACTAAAGAACATGATATCACCATTCTTTATCATCTTGAGAAGGCCAATGTGGTAGTTGATGCCTTGAGTAGAAAGGTGGAGAGCATTGGTTATTAAGCATTATGAGCTTTGGAGGTCTTGAAAACCTCATTTATAGTTGCCTTGATTTGCGTGCACAGTTCGGGCACAAAGCTGGAAAAATATTTATGTTGAAATATGTGAAATATGTGAAAAAGTTGAAGAATTTTGATATTAATATTGATATGGTTGACTTTGGTCAACATTTTTGGTAAACGGACTCGGATCCGTGATTTGACTGTCTCAGAAAATCCGTAGAAAAATATGGAACTTGGGCATATGCCCGGAATTGAAATCCGAGGTCTAGAACCCCGGTAAAAGAATTTTTCTGTTAAATTGTTTTCTGAAAATGTTTAAGGAAAATGAAACTGAATTTTGATTAAAAAGTACTGGTATCGGGCTCGTATTTTGGTTCCGACGCCCGGTACAGGTTATATATATTGGTTAAGCGCTTCCTGTAAAGTTTGGTTGAAAACGGACGTCGTTTGACGTGTTTCGACCTTAAATTGGAAATTTTGGAAATTATGAAATTTTAAAGAATTCTTGAGTTTTAAGGCTCAATTCATTGATTTTGATGTTATTTTAGCGATTTGATCGCACGAGCAAGTTCGTATGATGTTTTTGAGTTAGTGTGCATATTTGGTTTGGAGCCCCGAGGGCTCGAGAGTGTTTCAGAGGTGGTTCGGGGTGTTTTTGGACTTGGAAATGCAGCAGAAATTCTGCAATTTTTGCACAGAGATTTTCTTCTTTGCGATCGCATAGGTGTAGCTGCGATCGCGTAGAGCAAAGTTTAGGAGTCCTGAAAATCCTTCTATGCGATCGCATTATTGTTCCTGCGATCGCATAGCTTGCCATTTTTCCTTTACGCGATCGCATACCATGTAATGTGATCGCATTGTGTAAAAAGCCGGCCCCTTATTTCTCCTATATGCGATCGCACAGTGTGTCCTGCGATCGCATAAGGTAGCCTGCCCATTCTATGCGGTCGCAGCTTCTTCAATGTGATCGCAGAGTACAAATGACCTTACTCTATGCGATCGCATCAGTAGCTCCGCGATCGCATAGAATAAATTTTCGCCCAGTGAATTAATACCCAAAACAGAACACTTACGGGATTTTATCCCATTTTCACAAAAACCTCTCTTCTCCATAGCTTCTTGGGCGATTCTTGAGCAATCCTTCTTCATACTTCTTGGGTAAGTGATTCTTAACTCTTTTTCTTCATTTTCCATTAATATTATTTGAATTCCTAAGCCTAAATAGGTGTAAATGGGTAGAAAAATTGAGAATTGAGTATAGTAAGGGTTTTCAAAGAATTTGCGATCTAGACCTCGTTTTGGAGTCGAACTTAAGAACAAATTGTATATTTGAACTCATGGAAGATTGGGTGAACTTATTTTGGTTCGAAACTTGAGTTTCGATTATGTGGGCTCGAGGTCGATTTTTACTATTCCGGGCAGAATGTTGTAAAAATCATATTTAGCAATATGAACTAGTTTGTTAAGTAGAATTGATGATATTGAATCAATTGTGTATAGATACGATTGGATTGGAGTCAAATTTGAAAGGAAAAGGCATTGCTACGGATTGAATCGTTCGTAAACTTTCGAGGTAAGTGTTTGTTCTATCCTAGTTTGTAGGAATAGGAATTCAGTTATGAATAAATTGTTGATTAAGAATTATTGGTGTTATGCCGGTAATGAAGATAAATTATTGAAATTATTATCAATTATTGGTTTAAAACCGGTAACTATAAATATTGTTGATATAGAGATTATTGGCTAAATGCCGGTAATATATATATATTTATGAATTGGGATCGTGTGGTACGCCGACCACTTATATAATAAGAAATGGGATCGTGTGGTACGCCGACCACGAAGTGACTTAAATCTTGGCATTGGCCATAGTTGCCGGTAGCCTATTGATATATTTGGGAGCGGGTGGTACGCCTACCACAAGAGATAATTATTGATATATTTGGGAGCGGGTGGTACGCCTACCACAAGAGATAATTATTGATATATTTGGGAGCGGGTGGTACGCCTACCACAAGAGATAATTATTGATATATTTGGGAGCGGGTGGTACGCCTACCACAAGAGATAATTATTGATATATTTGGGAGCGGGTGGTACGCCTACCACAAGATATAATTATTGATAGATAATTGGGAGCGGGTGGTACGCCTACCACAAGATATAATTACGTGATAGTTGGGAGCGGGTGGTACGCCTACCACGAGACATGAAATGAGAGAGGAATTGAGACATGAAAGTAAGATTTATTCGGTTGATTAGATTATTCTGGATATCGTGAGTTATTGAATATTATTTCAGAGCAGAGTATTTCTTGATAAATGTATTGTATATATATATATATATATATATATATATATATATCTATATATACATATATATATATATGTACAAGTTTAGGTGGGTGACCGGCCTTAGCCTTGTCACTAGTTCGTTGGGATAGGCCGGGCACTTACACCGGCACATGGGGTCGGTTGTGCTCGATACTACACTCTGCGCTCTTTTTGCGCGGATACGGGTTACGGACAGCAGCAGTGGCGGTAGCGATTTGTGGATTTTTCTATTATTGAGACTACGAGGTAGCCTTGCGGGCGTCCGCGGGATCCGTTGTCTCTTCTATCTATGTTTTTCATTCGTTATCTCGTGTAATCGAGATAAACAAGCTTGTATTTTCTTTCGGACAATTATGTGTATTATTCTTAGAAGTTCGTGAGTATTATGACACCGGTCTTGGGTAGTGTATCATGTTTGGGTTCTCTTTATCATATTTGACTAAGTCTTCCGCTAATTTTGATTATTCCGCTGTAATTTATATGTTTTTAATAAGAAATTGGTAATTAATGGAGAAGTAATTAATATTTGGCTTGCCTAGCTTCCATTTAGTAGGCGCCATCATGACCCCGATGGTGGGAAATCCGGGTCGTGACAAGTTGGTATCAGAGCACTAGGTTACATAGGTCTCACAACTCACGAACAACCTTAGTAGAGTCTAAAGGATCGGTACGGAGACGTCTGTATTTATCCCCAGAGGCTACAGAGTTAGGAAAATATTCCCTTCATTCTTTTCTATCGTGCGAGTTTGTTCTTCAAATATTAAGTTGAATTTCTACTCTTGTCTTCCCACGAATGGCGAAGGCATGTACCGCTTCTTCAGCCGACAATGGCACAGGTTGGTGATAGATCAACGATGCCTTCAGAAGCTTTACGGAGTTTCGGATAAGTTTTACCAAACTCTTCGCTATCTCCTTCAGTGGTGCATCTTTTGAGAACCCAAGGTAATTTATTGACCGTTGCTATGAGATATTGCAGAACGCGGGAATAGTTGAAAGCGAGAGGGTTGATTTTACTGTGTTTCGGGTAGCGAGTGAAGTAGTGAAAACATAATGTATTTACTAACCGGTTGTGGTTTTAATGGACCTTGACGTCTGGTTGATTTATTTGAAGTTGTGAAGGATAATTATTGTGGACTATCAGATGTTGTGACTTTGACTTATAGCCAAAAAATGGGGAAATCCACTATTAGTGAATGGACCGAATGGCCATGTGTTATGTCAGTTTTGGCTTGGAATGTATACATATGGTATGGAAAGGTCCCCCAAATAAATTATGCATGTTTGAGGCTTAGTACTCTGTAGGGGTAAGAATCGGCCCAAAGAGTAATAAAGAGTATAGAGCAAATGAGGTAGTTCAACAGTGTCAAGCTAGCATAGCAAAAGAGGTAATTGGTCGTCAATGTTTGTGACAAGCCTATGAAGAGGGCAGACCGGCTATGCGACATTACCTACTCAATCCTATTGGTAGAAATGTTTGGAGGAGTTACCTCCCTGACTCTTTGAAAGGTGTGGTATGTATGATCTGAACGATCATGTCAGGTTATTATGACAGTGTCCGAATATGTCGTCATGTCCAATAAGTTAGCTGAGCCTCAAAGGAATTGTTGTGAATGTGGCAGATTGGAGAAATATAATTTACGTAGGCACTCAAGCTACGTGCCCGTTGCAGTCAATACTTAACTCACATGACCAGCCAGGGTTAGAGGTCAGGATGTTAAGGCGGAGGTGAGACTCCTAGAGGTGGAGATCTAATTGTTGACATAATTTCTATGGTGTGACTGAAGTCACTACACCAGATGATGTTATCACATGTACAATTCTGATTGTTATAAAAGGAACATTTTTCCTCAATTTGATTTGATCTTTGAAGAATTGAGGCAAGTCCTCTTAATATGCTCCGCTCATGAGTGAGCTTCGTAATCATCAAATCTACTTATGTGAATACTCACGCTGTGCTATTAAATGGAGATAATTATCTCTATTATTATGTATCGGTCACTAGGAATATTGATGAGGTCAAAAGTGACTTTATATTAATTATTACAATGGGAATGAATTCCTGAAATAACTATTTTCAATGGTTAAATTGTATACCATGTCGGTATGAGGTTTCGTTTATGTCGTGATACTCTTTGACGGACAATAGTTGAAAAGAAGAAAGAAAGGAAATGAAAAACATCAGTGGCACAATGTGCAAATACTTGTGATTTAGAGTGGAGGATGAGATCCTCAAAAATTTTGTATAACGTGAAAATATTTGTTTTAAAAACCGAGCTGCAAGCTGCGTTGAATTTTATATGAGGACAAGGTCCTGGTGGTGAAAAGTTTGTGTTTAAAATTTTCCCTTTTTGGAAAAAAAAATCTAGCACAATATCCTAAATTTGAGCCATGCGTGTTAGGATTATTTGACAATCCTTGCATAGTTTCTATTCATATCTAACCATTTCTATTTTGTAACCATGGAGTTATAGACTTTGAGAGGAGCACCAGCTAAGAATAAATATGACTTATTAATTTGGGAAAGTAATCCTGAGGTTTTCATACCTCATTGTGAGTAAAATGGGAGTTTTGGAATAAGATATTTGATAACAGGGTTAATTGACAATGTTGTAATTTAGGAACAACTCTTATGGCCAGAGTCATGAATATGTGCATATGTATGAGGTGTTCGTGCCTTATGTAGACTTATCGTTGTAGTCTTCATTGTTGCCATATTGACATACTCCCGCAGTCAGAAGGAGCATGCGCAACATCTCAGAGTGGCTTTGCAAAAATCTAAAAAATAGGCAACTATATGCAAAATTTTCGAAGTGTGAATTTTGGCTAAGTTCAGTTGTATTCCTGGGTCATATTGTGACGGCAGCAGGTATTCAGGTTGATCCAAAGAAGATTGAGGCAGTCAAGAACTGGCCTAGACCGACATCAGCCACAGAGATTCGGAGTTTCTTGGGATTAGCGGGTTATTATCGCCGATCCGTAGAGGGATTTTCTTCTATTACAACCCCACTGACCAGATTGACCCAGAAGGGTGTTCAATTTGAATGGTCCGATGAATGTGAGGCGAGCTTTCAAAAGCTCAAGACAACCTTGACCACGACACCGGTATTGGTTTTACCCACAGGTACGGGACCTTATACTGTTTATTGTGATGCTTCCCGTATTGGGCTTGGTGCAGTGTTAATGCAGGATGGCGGGGTTAGCCTATGCTTCGAGGCAGTTGAAGATTCATGAAAAGAATTACCGAGTGCATGATCTAGAATTGGCGGCGATTATTCATGCATTGAAGATCTGGAGGCATTATTTGTATGGTGTAGCATGTGAAGTATACACCGATCATAAGAGTCTTCGGTATTTGTTTAAGCAGAAAGAGTTGAATATGAGGCAGAGAAGGTGGCTAGAGTTGCTAAAAGACTATGATGTTACTATTTTATATCACCCAGGTAAGGCCAATGTGGTGGCCGATGCATTGAGTAGAAAGTCTACCAGCATGGGTAGTCTTGCATATATTCCGGTCAGTCAGAGACCATTAGCTATAGATGTCCGGGCCTTAGCTAACCGGTTCGTGAGATTAGACATTTCTGAGCCTAGCAGGGTGTTAGCCTGCACGGTCGCTCGTTCTTCCTTATTTGAGCGTATCCATGAGAGGCAATTTGATGATCCTCATTTGCGTGAGTTGAGAGATACAGTACAGCGGGGAGGTGCCACACAGGTAAATCTAGATGATGATGGGGTATTTAAGATTGTAGGGTCGAGTTTGTGTGCCCAATGTCGAAGGGATTCGAGAGTTGATCATAGCGGAGGCCCACAGTTCGCGGTATTTTATTCACCTGGGCGCCGCGAAGATGTACCAGGACTTACGGCAGCACTATTGGTGGCGCAGAATGAAGAAAGATATCGTTGCGTATGTCGCTCGGTGTCTAAATTGTCAGCAGGTGAAATATGAGCATCAGAGACCTGGCGGTGTATTCCGGAGGATTGAAATTCCCGAGTGGAAATGGGAGCGGATCACTATGGATTTCGTTACTTGGACTTCCTTTGACTCGGAGGAAATTTGATGCTATTTGGGTCATTGTTGATAGGCTGACCAAGTCGGCACACTTTATTCCAGTGTATCTGTCTCCTACTCGTCGGAGAGGTTAGCGGAGGTGTACATTAGAGAGATTGTTCGTCTCCGTGGAGTGCCGGTATCTATTATTTCGATCGGGGTACGCGGTTTACCTCGCGGTTCGGAGAGCGGTCCGGCAAAAGTTAGGCACTCGGGTTCGGTTGAGTACGGCATTTCATCCTCGGACGGATGGCCGATCCGAGAGGACTATTCGGATTCTAGAGGACATGCTTCGAGCTCGTGTTATTGATTTCGGAGGCTCGTGGGACCAGTTTATGCCATTAGCAGAGTTCGCCTACAATAACAGTTACCAATCTAGCATCCAAATAGCTCCGTATGAGGCGTTGTATGGTAGGCGATGTCGATCACCGGTTGGATGGTTTGAGCCGGGAGAGGCTCGGTTGTTGGGTACAGACTTAGTTCAGGAGGCCTTGGATAAGGTCAAGACTATTCAGGAGAGATTGCGTTCAGCTCAGTCCAGGCAGAAGAATTATGCGGATCGTAAGGTTCGAGATGTAGATTTCATGGTTGGCGAACGAGTATTGCTCCGAGTGTCGCCTATGAAGGGTGTGATGAGGTTTGGGAAGAAGGGCAAGCTCGGCCCTAGGTATATTGGCCCATTTGAGATTCTAGACAGAGTGGGAGGGGTGGCTTACAGATTAGCTTTGCCGCCTAGCTTATCAGCCGTGCATCCAGTTTTTCATGTATCTATGCTTCGGAGATACCACGGCGATCCCACACATGTGTTAGACTTCAGTAATGTCCAATTGGACAATGATCTATCTTACGAGGAGGAGCCGGTAGCCATTCTAGACCGGCGACAGTTGAGGTCGAAGAGTTATCCTTCTGTGCGTGTTCAGTGGAGAGGCCAGCCCTCCTGAGGCATCGACCTGGGAGTCCGAGTCTGATATGCGGAGCCGCTACCCACATTTGTTTCCTGACTCAGGTACTTCTTTCTTTTGTCCGTTCGAGGACGAACGGTTGTTTTAGAGGTGGAGATTGTGACGACCCAAAGGGGTCATCACTTGTTTTATTAAGCATTATGAGCTTTGGAGGTCTTGAAAACCTCATTTATAGTTGCCTCGATTTGCGTGCACAGTCCGGGCACAAAGCTGGAAAAATATTTATGTTGAAATATGTGAAATATGTGAAAAAGTTGAAGAATTTTGATATTAATATTGATATGGTTGACTTTGGTCAACATTTTTGGTAAACGGACCCGGACCCGTGATTTGACGGTCTCAGAAAATCCGTAGAAAAATATGGAACTTGGGCGTATGCCCGGAATTGAAATCCGAGGTCTAGAACCCCGGTAAAAGAATTTTTCTGTTAAATTGTTTTCTGAAAATGTTTAAGGAAAATGAAACTGAAATTTGATTAAAAAGTAATGGTATCGGGCTCGTATTTTGGTTCCGACGCCCGGTACAGGTCATATATATTGGTTAAGCGCTTCCTGTAAAGTTTGGTTGAAAACGGACGTCGTTTGACGTGTTTCGACCTTAAATTGGAAATTTTGGAAATTATGAAATTTTAAAGAATTCTTGAGTTTTAAGGCTCAATTCATTGATTTTGATGTTATTTTAGCGATTTGATCGCGCGAGCAAGTTCGTATGATGTTTTTGAGTTAGTGTGCATATTTGTTTTGGAGCCCCGAGGGCTCGGGAGTGTTTCGGAGGTGGTTCGGGGTGTTTTTGGACTTGGAAATGCAGCAGAATTTCTGCAATTTTTGCACAGAGATTTTCTTCTGTGCGATCGCATAGGTGTAGCTGCTATCGCGTAGAGCAAAGTTTAGGAGTCCTGAAAATCCTTCTATGCGATCGCATTATTGTTCCTGCGATCGCATAGCTTGCCATTTTTCCTTTACGCGATCGCATACCATGTAATGCGATCGCATTGTGTAAAAAGCCAGCCCCTTATTTCTCCTCTATGCGATCGCACAGTGTGTCCTGCGATCGCATAAGGTAGCCTGCCCATTCTATGCGATCACAACTTCTTCAATGCGATCGCAGAGTACAAATGACCTTACTCTATGCGATCGCATCAGTAGCTCCGCGATCGCATAAAACAAATTTTCGCCCAGTGAATTAATACCCAAAACAGAACACTTACGGGATTTTATCCCATTTTCACAAAAACCTCTCTTCTCCATAGCTTCTTGGGCGATTCTTGAGCAATCCTTCTTCATACTTCTTGGGTAAGTGATTCTTAACTCTTTTTCTTCATTTTCCATTAATATTATTTGAATTCCTAAGCCTAAATAGGTGTAAATGGGTAGAAAAATTGAGAATTGAGTATAGTAAGGGTTTTCAAAGAATTTGCGATCTAGACCTCGTTTTGGAGTCGAACTTAAGAACAAATTGTATATTTGAACTCATGGAAGATTGGGTGAACTTATTTTGGTTCGAAACTTGAGTTTCGATTATGTGGGCCCGGGGTCGATTTTTACTATTCCGGGCAGAATATTGTAAAAATCATATTTAGCAATATGAACTAGTTTGTTAAGTAGAATTGATGATATTGAATCAATTGTGTATAGATACGATTGGATTGGAGTCAAATTTGAAAGGAAAAGGCATTGCTACGGATTGAATCGTTCGTAAACTTTCGAGGTAAGTGTTTGTTCTGTCCTAGTTTGTAGGAATAGGAATTCAGTTATGAATAAATTGTTGATTAAGAATTATTGGTGTTATGTCGGTAATGAAGATAAATTATTGAAATTATTATCAATTATTGGTTTAAAACCGGTAACTATAAATATTGTTGATATAGAGATTATTGGCTAAATGCCGGTAATATATATATATTTATGAATTGGGATCGTGTGGTACGCCGACCACAAAGTGACTTAAAAATCTTGGCATTGGCCATAGTTGCCGGTAGCCTATTGATATATTTGGGAGCGGGTGGTACGCCTACCACAAGATATAATTGATATATTTGGGAGCGGGTGGTACGCCTACCACAAGAGATAATTATTGATATATTTGGGAGCGGGTGGTACGCCTACCACAAGAGATAATTATTGATATATTTGGGAGCGGGTGGTACGCCTACCACAAGAGATAATTATTGATATATTTGGGAGCGGGTGGTACGCCTACCACAAGATATAATTATTGATATATTTGGGAGCGGGTGGTACGCCTACCACGAGATATAATTACTTGTGATAGTTGGGAGCGGGTGGTACGCCTACCACGAGACATGAAATGAGAGAGGAATTGAGACATGAAAGTAAGATTTATTCCGTTGATTAGATTATTCTGGATATCGTGAGTTATTGATTGTTATTTCAGAGCAGAGTATTTCCTGATAAATGTATTGTATATATATATATATATATCTATATTGCAAGTGTACAGGTTTAGGTGGGTGACCGGCCTTAGCCTTGTCACTAGTTCGGTCGGGATAGGCCAGGCACTTACCGGCACATGGGGTCGGTTGTGCTTGATACTACACTCGCGCTCTTTTTGCGCGAGATACGGAGTTACGGACAGCGAGCGGTGGCGGTAGCGATTTGTGGATTTTTCAATTATTGAGACTACGAGGTAGCCTTGCGGGCGTCCGCGGGATCCGTTGTCTCTTCTATCTATGTTTTTCATTCTGTTATCTCATGTAATCGAGATAAACAGGCTTGTATTTTCTTTCGGACAATTATGTGTATTATTCTTAGAAGTTCGTGAGTATTGTGACACCGGTCTTGGGTAGTGTATCATGTTTGGGTTCTCTTTATCATATTTGACTAAGTCTTCCGCTAATTTTGATTATTCCGCTGTAATTTATATGTTTTTAATAAGAAATTGGTAATTAATGGAGAAGTAATTAATATTTGGCTTGCCTAGCTTCCATTTAGTAGGCGCCATCATGACCCCGATGGTGGGAAATCCGGGTCGTGACATAGAGTAGAAAGGCGGAGAGCATTGGGAATTTCACATTTATTTGATTGTTGAGAGACCGTTAGCTATGGATGTTAACGCTTTGGCCAATAGGTTAGTGAGGTAGGATATCTTGGAGCCCAGTAGGGTACTTGCTTGTGTTGTGTTGCAATCATCTTTGTTGAGCGCATTAAGTCACGCTAGTAAGATGATCCTCGCTTGCTTGTGCTTGGTGACATAGCGCAGCGAAGTGGTGACAAGAAGGCGACTGTTGGTGATGATGGGGTGTTGAGTTTAGGGTGGGATCTTCGTTCCTAATATGGATGGGTTGTTATCCTTGAGGAGGCTCACAGTATGCAATATTCTATTTACTTAGGTGCTACAAAGATGTATCGTGATTTTGGACTTGGACGTATGCACGAATTTGGATTTGGATGTTTTATAAGGTTTCAGCTCTATTTGACGAAAGTTGGTAATTTAAAGGTTTAAAAAGTTGATAGGTTTGACCCGGTGATGGCTTCAATGTTATCAGGTTCAGATTGTTGTTCTAGAAGTTGGAATATGTTCGTTATGTTATTTGGAACTTCTAAGTTTGGTTGAATTTCGAATTGGTGAGACTTGAATCAGATACTTGGTTCAATGTTTGAAGTTTATGAACTTAATAGATTGATCTTGATCGATGATTCATCATTTTAATGTCATTTTGTGGGTTTTGAGGCCTCAAGTAGTCCCCATGTTATATTTTAGGAATTGTTGGTATGTTCGGAGGGGGTCCCGAGGGGCTAGGGTGAGTTACGAGGTGGTTTCAGATTCTTTTCGTCTCCTCATTATCAGTAACCCATTTTTTTCTCTTAATTTCTAGCTTTAACCGAAATTCTATTTTTTGGTTAAACAGCCATCACCATCAAAAGAGTATTACAAGGTACCATCGGCTCCAAAAGATACTTATAGTAAGGTGCCGTCAGTCTCAAAAGACTACTACAAAATACCTTCAATGCCATCTATACCAAAAGATAAGTACAATCATGTGCCTCAAGTTCCCGAACATATTCACAAAGATACTTACGATGTACCTTCTCTGCCAAAGAATTACTATAAGGTACCTTCAGGTCTCAAAATGTTTACAACAAGATTTCATCAGTACCTAAAGATTACAACTAGGTACCTTCACTGTCAAAAGACAACTATGGATCTAAGGTGACACTCCCAAAACCTTACTTCAAGTTACCAGCGCAGTTGCTTCATACCATTATCGAAATTTTCCAAAGTATCCTAACCAAAAATATCCTAGTTACAACTCCTTTCCATCATCGGAGAACACAAAGAATTATCAATCTCCACCACCACCTTACTACTAAAGATCTCACGTATTTTTTAGTGCTTGGCCATTTCTAGCAAAGTATATGAAGGTCATATTCATTGCCAATTTGGGATTCTGGTGAAGGCCAAGTCAAAAGAAGTGTGAACTACAAAAATTCTCATTATTTTTCAATCAAAACGGGATTTATTTATTTAATTCAGAGTCGCCACTTGGGAGATTTATGGTGTCCCAAGTCACCGGTTGAATCCCGAATCGAGGAAAAGATTGACTATGTATTACAGTCCGCGAACCAGAAATCCGGATAAGGAATTCTGTTAACCCGGGAGAAGGTGTTAGGCATTCCCGAGTTCTGTGGTTCTAGCACGGTCGCTCAACTGTCATATTTGGCTTATTTATCTGATTTACAACATGCTTTGACTTATGTTCAAATTTAAACTTTTAACCGTTTTTAATATTATTATTTTAACAAAAGAATTGCAACGTTGTGAAAACGTATCTCGGACCACGTCGCACCAGTGCACCCGTGGTTGTTGACACATTTCGACCCCGTTGAGATTTGGATTTGGGTCACATAAATGTGCACCCGAGTTTAGGAAGATAATATTATTAAAGTACGCGCCTATAGAGTCTAACCCGTTATTATTTTTTTTAGAGTGCCGTGAAATTTTCTAAGACGGCTTGTCCCGAAGTCTATACAATTATTATATCCCATTATCGAGGGCCCAGCAGCTTATGCATTTTATTTGGCGAGGCTCATCTCATTTATTCTTTTTAAAAGGCCAACCTAAAACAAACTACGATTTTTTCTATTAAAGATTCATCTCTAAAAGTGCCCTAATTAATTAACATCATTAATTGCTATTATTAGAAAATATTTAGCGGAATTCTAGCTTCAAACTTAGGTCCATAGTTGGACAAGGGGAAAATCTCTTAATTCAAATATGCTACCTAGCTTGAAAGGCCCAAAATCCGAATTATTAAGTAAAAGAATGATCGAAGTTGCGCGAACGCGTACTCCAAATTAATTTAGGAGCATGGTCATAGTACGCGAACTTGTCCACAACCACAATAATATATTAAACGGGCATAAAACAAAGTACGAATATTCAAATTATTTCCCAAATCTGAGATTGTCGTGATGCTAAACTTATGGACCTAATTAAATAAACTAAACTCAAGAAATAGCCAAATCAAATCCAGGAAATCATAACATCTTTCTGACTCATTCTGAGTGCAAACATGAAACAGTTTTCTCCATATAGACATACAATTATAAACAAACTTCTTGAGTTCATTAACAAATACAATAGAGATACAAAAATGAAAAAAAAGGAACAGACACATAGAAACTTAAGGTAAATGCCAATAAATCATTTGACCCCACATTACCGTCAAAACATGTAGCATTATAATGCTATTTCATTTAGTACGTAATAATTAAGACACTCCAAAAACCCAGGAAAGCATAACATATTTCAAATAGAAAGAAAATCGTAAATTTGCAAAATATTAAAAGTGAAGTTAGCAGAAAAACCTGGAAAATCTTGTGAAGTAACTCAAAGTTTATATTGAAGAATGAAAATCGAACAATCAAAACTCGCCGACGACTCGAACAGACCTCGACTCACACCTCGGATAGCAATCCAAACTTTTTAGTGCAGCGAACCAGCGTGTCCAACGATCTACTATCTACAGCTACCTTGAACGGTTGTCAAACTCCGGAAAGAACAAAGCATCGCCTCTGTCGTAGTTGCGCATAACAGGTAGAGGCTAAAAGAAGAGATGGTTCTCTTGTGTCCAGGTCGGAAGCAAATAGTCAGGTAGTGCAGGCTAAAGATGATAGGGAGATGAGCGACGGCTATAAAGGTGCAAGTTGAAAGTGACGGCTCTGTGTCTGTTATTGTTTTTTTTCAGGTGCTCAAGGATGAAGAAGCCGGGTGTTGTGCAGCTGACGCTTCCTCCGGCTCCTATATTTTTCGTTGGTTTTTATCCATGAAGAAGATGATTAACGGGGGGGGTCTGTTTTTTAGAGTTGCCGCTTTTCTTCTTCTTTAAGAAGAGATGTACAGTCCATTTGTTTTTGTCCCCCGTAGTGCATGTCTGCATGTATATTCCTTTTCCTTTTGTCATTTTCCTTTCCATTCTTTCTCTTTTTCGTTTTTTTAATTGTCCTCCCATATTGCTTGTTTTTCCTTTTTGTTTTCTATTTGTCTCTTCTCTCTGTCTTTATTCCTTTTTCATCTCGTGTGTGCATGTGTGCCCATATTGTTTTTGTCTTTTTCTTTTGTTTTTTTACTTTCTTTTGTCATTTTCTAATTTATTCCCATCCCCCATTACCTATTGTCCCCCTAGTGTGTGCATGTGTGTATGGGTAGTTTTGTCCGTGTTCCCCGTGTGGTGGACTCGGATTATTACGGGCTAGGTCCGAAAATTATAAAACCAGGTAGTTTGAACCCGAATATTATTCTTTGCCCGGAACCGAGAATGAGAACACGGTATTATTAATTAATCACTACGTAAGCAAAATAACTATAAGACTAATAATTAAAACAAAAATTATTTTTTATATTTTTTCAAAATTAAAGTAACTACAAAATGTTAATGAAACTATTTTTTTATTATTTTCGTTTTTATAAAAAGATAAAAATATAAAGTACTATTTTTGTATTTTTCAAGTTTAAAAATGACTACGAAACATTAATAAAACTATATTTTTGTTATTTTTCATTTTAAGGTAAAAATAAAGTAAAAGAGTCAAATTTAGTTAAAATAGCTATATTAAAACTAAACTAAATATTTTACGCTGAAAAATATAAAAATCACGCGTTTACAGCTGCCCCTCTTTGACTGAAAACACAAAGAGTTTTCAGACAAAGAACGACTAGACAAGTGTTTTTGACCCGAACCTTATTCGGAGGGACTAAACTAAAAGAAGAGGAATGTGACCGAGCCCTTGTATCTGAGCTGCCTACATATCCTTGGCTATAAAGGAATCAGGCCACGTGTAGTTCAAAAGTGAGCGAGAATATGGGTTTATGCCGAGGTGGAGAGCCAGTCGAGGTGCCGTTCCGACGAGGTTCCGTTCCATCGAAGTTCCGGTCCGTGGTCCTACTATTACATCAAAAATCAAAACATGAGAAAGACTAACTAAGCCTATCAGGCTACTAGTTACAAGATTCCTATCTATAAGTCTTCTGAAGCTTGATCTTGAGTATTGGTTGGTGCTTCATACGGACTCTAAATTTGAACCTTGATACTTGCTAGTTGCAGGTGCTGCTTTTCGGATCAAGACCAGGTATACGTTGCTTGTGATCTCGGCCATGTCTTGGGCACATCACATCTTTCATCAACTTCTGCACTTGGATTAACTCCTTGCCTTTTTTTTTCATTGTGACTATCTTCTGTTGATCATCTCGGACCGTTGACTCGCATTCCGGTCGCAAGCTTCTTTTGTTGCTAACTTGCATTGCACTCCGAAGTGATTTCCCTTACTTGTGATCTTCGAGCTATTCTCTTTCGAAGTCTGAATCTATCTTTTTTGATCCTTGTTGCCTTTCTTATGATTCATGCTGGGGATTTCCGTTACACTCTGTCAATTTCCGATTGTTCACTATCCTTATCAAATCTTGGAAACTGAGACGCCGTTCTGCTTTTCCGGTGGGCTTCTGACTTTATCGACAAACTCTAATCATAAATCGCCATTCCATTCTTCAGGCGGGCACCTGATTTCAACAACAACTTCAAAATAATAACTCGCCACTCCATTCTTCAGGCGGGCATCCTGACTTCAACTACAACTTCCAAAATATATCGCCACTCCCATTCTTCAGGCGGGCTCCCTGACTTCAACTACAACTCAAAACTAAATCGCCACTCCATTCTTCAGGCGGGCTCCCTGACTTCAACTATAACTTCAAAACTAACTCGCCACTCCATTCTTCAGGCGGGCTCCCTGACTTCAACACCAACTCACTAACTCCATCCCATCCATGTCGCCTTCCTTTGCTTCCTGCACCATTTTCTTTTTCATGCATCGCCTCTTGGGTCATCCTTTCTTCTGAATTACCTTGTTTCGGAATTGCTTTCCTCCTGGGTCGTGTTATTTTTCCCTTGACTGCTGGGGACATCTTTAGAATTGTTTACTTGCCTGCTGAGGATAATGATGCTGGGAAAATTTTCCTTCATTCCCTCCCTTCCTTTGACTCATGCGCTTGAATTTGCGTTGGGATCTCTTGTTGTAACTCTCTGCTTTATGGTGGGTTATTGGTTTCAAGACATGCAATGTAAAGACTGAAGACATGCCTCTTGTTATACAGGTAGGCGCCTGTTTTTGTTAGCGACTTTTGAATTTAAAATGCATGTTGGCAGTAATTTACAAAATATGCATAGGACAATGTAAAATAAAACAAACGTAAAATATCCTATTCGAGGGCGGATAGTCCCATCGTATCCTATTCGAGGGCGAATACTCCCATCGTATCCTATTCGAGGGCGAATACTCCCATTGTATCCTATTCGAGGGCGAATACTCCCATTGTATCCTATTCGAGGGCGAATACTCCCATTGTATCCTATTCGAGGGCGAATACTCCCATCGTATTCTATTCGAGGGCGAATACTCCCATTGTATCCTATTCGAGGGCGAATACTCCCATTGTATTCTATTCGAGGGCGAATACTCCCATCGTATTCTATTCGAGGGCGAATACTCCCATCGTATTCTATTCGAGGGCGAATACTCCCATCGTATTCTATTCGAGGGCGAATACTCCCATCGTATTCTATTCGAGGGTGAATACTCCCATCGTATTCTATTCGAGGGCGAATACTCCCATCGTATTCTATTCGAGGGCGAATACTCCCATCGTATCCTATTCGAGGGCGAATACTCCCATCGTATCCTATTCGAGGGCGAATACTCCCATCGTATCCTATTCGAGGGCGAATACTCCCATCGTATCCTATTCGAGGGCGAATACTCCCATCGTATCCTATTCGAGGGCGAATACTCCCATTGTATCCTATTCGAGGGCGAATACTCCCATTGTATCCTATTCGAGGGCGAATACTCCCATCGTATTCTATTCGAGGGCGAATACTCCCATGATATCAATGTTTGAGAATGTACAAACCTGAGACGTCCTGTTCGAAGGTGGACAAACCTGAAACATCCTATTTGAAGGTGGACAAACCTGATACGTCATCTTGGATTGCTTTCCTCTTTTCTCCGGGAAAAGTTTCAACAACAGAAAATTTTCTGCCCCAGTATTGGTGTTCTTCCTTGTGGCATGACTTTCTGCTATCAATAACACTTTCTTTCCCTGTTTCAAGTCAAAGAAAATTTGTTAGTTCAAAACATTGTGAGCGGTTGTGCCGCTCCTGTAGGGTGGTTTTTCCTTTTCTCCTTTCCCTCGCTCGGGGTTCCCAAAACTTGTTGGGGAATGATTTCATTTGCTGGAGATGATATTCCTGCTGGTGATGGGTTTTTCCATTTATCCCTTCCCCATTCTCAACTTGTTGGGGGTTATTTTGTTGAAGGTGGGATTTCCTTTCTTCCTTTACCACTCTGTGTTGTCCGACCACCTCGGAACTTGCTGAAGATAACACTGCCGGTGGATTTTCATTTCCTCAAAATCGGTGTTTCACTCTTCTGAAGGCTGTTGAGGATGACACTGGTTCGAAGACCATTTCCCTTAAGGCTTGTCTTCTTCCCCAAGTGGGTATTGACTTCCAGAAAATTTTCAAACTGAGAAGAAAATTTTCTGCCCCAGTTTAATAATCTTCTTTGCACCATACTTCTCTGCCGTCAATGGCATTTCCTTGCCTTGCATAATAATTGGAAAGTTGGTGGTAAGTTTTGAAGTCATTTCTCACTATGTTTTGACTAGATTGACTTTGACGGGGGAAGTTTTGACAAAAAGAGAAAAATAAAAAGAAGCAACAAATAGAAGACAAAGGAGAACTGACTCTCTAACAAGAAACACTATAAAAACTTATCAAACGCGGATACCAACTCTACTGGTCATGACATGCACATATGGCCTATCCTCCGTCGTTAATTGCCTTTCACGATTTCTGTCTCGTGATTTCCATCCGATTATCACCTTTGTTCGACTTGTAATGCCCGAAGGGTTTTCACTTTCAAGCCTCTCTCATTTTGATTTTCTCTCGGCTTTCGTCGCTTTATGGTGCCTGTGAAGGTTTTCACCGGTAAGACTCTCTCATTTGTATTACTTTTAGCCGGGGATTGGGGTGTCACTGCCAAGACTCTCTCGTATTTCTTTTCTGCTGAGAATCAGAGTATTTTCTGCTGAGCATCAGCGTGTTATATTATGATAGGACTCTATCCCTCGCCTGACGCGGCATCTTTTGAAGACTGATCGGAAGGTCTTTCTTTGGACCATAATGTGGGATTTGGATAGGGCTAGAAAGAAAGGGTATTGAAGGCTCAAAACAAAATCAATTTTGGGTTCAAAATTTACAACCTTCGGACCTAAATTTATTTACAATAAACACAATTTTTCTTTGCCCCAGTTTTTTACTTGGGGATTTTTATTTCTTTATTTACACTATGACCGAGCTGTGAAGCGCCTACGTATCCTCTTTAAGGAATCAGGTCAAACGTAGTTCCCAATTCCTCTTTTTCAAATTTCTTTTTTCACACATTTTTCTTTTTCTTTTCTTTTCTTTATCTCCTTTTGTTGTTTTCTTTTCTTCCCTTTTTTTCTCTTGTCTCTCAAACCTGTGTTTCTAGTCTTTGCAACTAACTCCGAAGGAGGGGTATGAAAGATTTTAAAATAAAGCTCAAAGGGTTGACGATGGATAAAGTGTTTGGATAGCAGAACAAAATGCCTTCGTCATTCCAATTTTCAAAACATGCCAAGTTCAAACAACATATTCACGACATCTTCTGTTTGTGCCCTGATTGATAAACATATCGTCCATTCGCCTTTTCATCTGTCATTTTAAAGTATTGCTGGATGACACTTTCATTTCAGTATCACGAGCGAACCCCGTCTTAGCATAGCCAATTTTCCTTTAAGGGTTTCTTCATGTTTTACCTGCCCCAGTCTCACATGATTCGGGCTCCAAATAATCTCAAATCATTTTTATTTCTTTTTAAAATGACCTGATTATCTTCGAATTGCTTCATGATTAACCCTTAATATTAGGCAAAAATTATGTGCGATGCCACGTCATTAGAGTCGGCGTTCGAACAAATGACAAACTTAAAGATAGAAGAACTAAACAAAAGATGACTTGGGGTAATAAAAGACCGAAAGTTTCATAAAACTAAACGGCGAAATGATTCAAATACAAATAAGCAAACAAAAATACAAAACTAAAACGAAACTTGAAATGACTAAGCAAACTGCAATGACCAAAATGGAAAGATAAGAGGGTTTCACTTCAAAACAAGATCCGGGTCACAACCCCGAAAACAACTCGGACAAAAGAAATGACAACAAAACAAACCACCGAAACTCCTCCTGATTACCAAGCATGACTTCTTATATGTTGGGTCTAAGGGTGAGCTGGTAATGGATTCTGATTAATGTTGGGTGCCTCTGGTGTCTGAACCTCGATCTTATTGGTGTTAATAAGATTTTGCACTGCATGTTTCAGTTTCCAACATTTCTCGGTATCATGTCCGAGAGCCCCTGATTAATACTCACAGCTTACTGAGCGATCCACATTTGGGGGTAGGGGATTTGGCAATCTTGTCTCAACGGGACTCAACAAACCTATCTGCTTCAATTTGTGGAACAGAGCAGTATAAGTTTCTCCCAACTCAGTGAAGGTTCTTTGTGCCTTTTCCTTTCTGAAGGCATGATTCCCTCGGAAACCTGGTCCTGGAGGGTTATTGTAGGCCCTTGGTGGTGGATATGTGTTTCGGGGAGGGTGATTAGGGTGATTTGGGTAGTAGGGTTTGGCTTGGTAGTGAGGTGAAGGACCTTTCGATCTGGACCAAGTACCCTCCTCTACTGTTGCAACTTCTTCTTTTTTCTTCTTCCCGAATGCAACCCCTGTGCCATTCTGAATAGCTTGAGTTGTTGCTTTCAACGCGGCATAACTCAAGATCTTATTGGACTTAAGTCCCTCTTCTATCATTCCGCCCATTTTGACCACCTCATTGAAAGATTTACCGACCGACGTCACCAGGTGACTAAAGTAAGTTGGCTCCAGTGTCTGCAAGAAGTAATCCACCATCTCGTTCTCTCTCATCGGGGGATCTACCCTTGCTGCCTGTTCCCTCCAGCGGAACCCAAATTCTCTGAAGCTTTCGGCGGGTTTCTTCTCTAGCTTGAGCAATGATAAGCGATCAGGGATTATTTCAAGATTATACTGGAACTGGCCAATGAATGCCTGAGCCAAATCATCCCACGTAAACCATCTGCTGGGATCCTGCCTAGTGTACCACTCTAGTACATACCCTCCTAAGCTCTGACCGAAGTAAGCTATCAGAATTTCATCTCGCCCTCCGGCTCCTCATCTGCGCAGCCAGCTAGGGGCAGAGGTTAGGGAGATAGACGTTGTCACACCTCCTTTTTCCGCTGCCCGCGAGGGCGCAAGGGAGTTTTTCCAATTAAAGGACAATCGAAACGGGATTTATTTAATTATTTCAGAGTCGCCACTTGGGAGATTTATGGTGTCCCAAGTCACCGGTTAAATCCCGAATCGAGGAAAAGAATGACTCTATTTAACAGTCCGCGAACCAAAAATCCGGATAAGGAATTCTGTTAACCCGGGAGAAGGTGTTAGGCATTCCCGAGTTCCGTGGTTCTAGCACGGTCGCTCAATTGTCATACTTGGCTAAAATACTTGATTTTAATACATATTATCCTATTTGTGCATTTTTAAAATTAATTACCGCTTTTTGTCAAATTATTTCTACTTAAGAAAATGAACGTCATTTAAGAACATGTTTTCGGATCACGTCACATGAAATGCACCCGGATCCTCGACACACTCTTATTCTACGTTGTTGGATTTGGATTTGGGCCGCATGAAATGCACACCCGTATTTAAGAAGGTAAAATTATTAAAATACGCGCCTAGAGCGATTACTTATTTACATTTTTGAGAAGGCGAGGAAATTCGCTAAGAAACGGCACATCTCGAAATCTAAATATTTTACATATACATTTATGAGGGCCCCGCGATTTGTATAATTTTGTTAGGCGAGGCATACCTCTAATTCTAATTTAAAAGCAAACTACATTCCGCTATATTTATTTAAGAGTTAATTCAAGATTATTTAAAACATGTTGCAAGCCACACTACATGAAATGCACTTGTGGTTCACGACACGCTTTATTTAACCTTGTTCAAAATTGGAGTCGGGTCACATGAAATGCACCCCCGATTCCTTTAATCTAATTACGTCGTTCGGTTAAAGAATAATGAACCAATTTCCATAATGTGACAACATCGTGCTCAACTATAACCAATTCGAGTAAACGTACGAGTAGCTAACTAAGTGAGCAAATTCAAGACTATGGTGAACAATTACATAAACAATGGAAGCATAACTTGTTGGCGAGCATATGAAGGATTAGTCATTTTCATTAGCTAACTTCGACATTGCATGTTCAACAAAATCATATATTTACAAAAATAGTCTGAACCATACGAAAGTAAATCAAATACGAAACGATCCAAAATATTAGCGAGAAGAACAATATCGGAAAAGAACAACACCTTTATTTCTGCATATTTTTCAACGTACACAACGAGAAAACGAACCTTTTATGACGATCTCAAACCTCGACCTCTCCGGACAGAACTCGAATCAAACGACGACCTCGACTGAAGTTGTAACTCGAATCAAAATGAAGAGATAACCGAACAATGGTCTCTCTTTTCTTCTTTCTGCCGTGTTTCTTCTTCTCTTTTCTTTTGCGTTTTTTTTTCCTTTCTCTCTTTGTTTTCCTTTCCGTTTTTCCTTTCTTTGTTTCCTGTTCTTTGTTTTCAATTCTTTTCTTTCAATTCTTCTCCTTTGTTTTTCGTTTCAATTCTTCTCTTCTTCTTTTTTCGTCTCTTTTTTTTTCTCTTCTTTTTTCAATGTTCTGCCGTTTCTTTCTTTGTTCTTTTTTTTGCGTTTTTTCCTTCTTCTTCTTTCTTGTTTCTTTTCTTTTGTTCTCTTCTTCTCTTCTTTTTTCAATGTCTCTCCCGTCTCTTCTTCTTGCTTTAAGAAGAAGAAAAATCATAACCCCCTCACATGTAGTGTTATCCTTTAGGTGTAAAGTGTAGCTTCTTAGGTGTGTTCATGTGATTATGTATTGTGTGTGCATGTGAAATGTATTGTGTGTGCATGTGAAATGTATTGTGTGTGCATGTGAAATGTCTTGTGTGTGCATGTGAAATGTCAAGACCAAAATGGGGGCTTACATGGGTTATGGTTGTATTTTGTCCGTGTTCCCCATGTGCGGACTCGGACTATTACGGGCTAGGTCCGAAAATTATAAAACCGGGTAGTTTGAACCCGAATATTATTCTTTGCCCGGAACCGAGAATGAGAACACGATTTATTTGATTCATCCTATATAAGCAAAAATAACTAGAAAACTCATAATTAAAACAAAACCATTTTTTTTATTTTTTTTATTTTTTCCAAGATTAAAATAACTACAAAATGTTAATGAAACTATTTTTGTAATTTTCATTTTTTTTAATAAAGATAAAAATATAAAGTGCTATTTTTGTATTTTTTCAAGTTTAAAATGACTATAAACCAAAAACTATTTTTTTTTTGGAATTTTCGTTTTTTTTTAATATAGATAAAAATATAAAGTACTATTTTTGTATTTTTCAAGTTTAAAAATGACTACGAAACATTAATAAAACCATATTTTTGTTATTTTTCATTTTGAGGTAAAAATAAAGTAAAAGAGTTAAATTTAGCTAAAAATAGCTATATTAAAACTAAACTAAATATTTTACGCTAAAAATATAAAAAATCTCGGGGAGGGTCAAAAATCACGCGTTTACAGGCGCCATCACGATCACAAAGAGTTTTCAGACAAAGAACGACTAGACAAGTGTTTTTGACCCGACCCTTATTCGGAGGGACTAGACTAAAAGAAGAGGAATGTGACCGAGCCATTGTATCTGAGCTGCCTACATATCCTTGGCTATAAAGGAATCAGGCCACGTGTAGTTCGAAAGTGAGTGAGGAAGGGGTATACCGAGGTGGAGAGCCGTCGAGGTTCCGTCCCATCGAAGTTCCGGTCCGTCGAAGTTCCGGTCCGTGGTCCTGCTATTACATCAAAAATCAAAACATGAGAAAGACTAACTAAGCCTATCAGTCACTAGTTACAAGATTCCTATCTATAAGTCTTCTGAAGCTTGATCTTGAGTATTGGTTGGTGCTTCATGCGGACTCTAAATTTGAACCTTGATACTTGCTAGTTGCAGGTGCTGCTTTTCGAATCAAGACTAGGTATACAATGCTTGTGACCTCGGCCATGTCTTGAGCATGCCACATCTTTCATCAACTTCTGCATTTTGGATTGGCTTCATGCCTCCTTTTTTGCCTCCTTTTTTTTTTTTTTTTATTGTGACTAAACTTCTGTTGATCCCCTCGGACTGTTGACTCGCATTCTGGTTGCCTTCCTTCTGATTCATGCTGGGGATTTTCGTTACACTCTGCCGCTTTCCTTAACCAACTTCAAAAATAAATCGCCGCTCCATTCTTCAGGCGGGCTCCCTGAGTTCAACTACAATTTCAAAATTAAATCGCCACTCCATTCTTCAGGCGGGCTCCCTGACTTCAACTACTACTTCAAAATAAAATCGCCACTCCGTTCTCCAGGCGGGCTCCCTGACTTCAACTACAACTTCAAAATAAAATCGCCACTCCATTCTTCAGGCGGGCTCCCTGACTTCAGCTACTACTTCAAAATAAAATCGCCACTCCATTCTTCAGGCGGGCTCCCTGACTTCAACTACTGCTTCAAAATAAAATCGCCACTCCATTCTTCAGGCGGGCTCCCTGACTTCAACTACTGCTTCAAAATAAAATCGCCACTCCATTCTTCAGGCGGGCTCCCTGACTTCAACTACTGCTTCAAAATAAAATTGCCACTCCATTCTTCAGGCGGGCTCCCTGACTTCAACTACTACTTCAAAATAAAATCGCCACTCCATTCTCCAGGCGGGCTCCCTGACTTCAGCTACTACTTCAAAATAAAATCGCCACTCCATTCTCCAGGCGGGCACCCTGACTTCAACTACAACTCATTAACTTCATCCCATCCTTTCTTCTGAATTACCTTGTTTCGGAATTGCTTTCCTCCTAGGTCGTGTTATTTTTCCTTGATTGCTGGGGATATCTTTGGAATTGTTTACTTACCTGCTGAGGATAATGATGCTGGGAAAATTTCCTTCATTCCCTCCCTTCCTTTGACTCATGCGCTTGAATTTGCGTTGGGAACTCTTGTTGTAACTCTCTGCTTTATGGTGGGTTACTGGTTTCAAGACCTGCAATGTAAAGACTGAAGACTTGCCTTTTGTTATACAAGTAGGCGCCTGCTTTTAGTAGCAACTTTTGAATTAAAAATGCATTCTGGCAATAATTTATGAAATATGCAAAGGACAATGTAAAATAAAACAAACGTAAAATATCCTATTCGAGGGCGGATGGTCCCGTCGTATTTTATTCGAGGGCGAATACTCCCATTGTATCCTATTCGATGGCGAATACTCCCATTGTATCCTATTCGAGGGCGAATACTCCCATCGTATCCTATTCGAGGGCGAATACTCCCATTGTATCCTATTTGAGGGCGGATACTCCCATCGTATTCTATTTGGGGGCGAATACTCCCATCGTATCCTATTCGAGGGCAAATACTCCCATCGTATCCTATTCGAGGGCGAATACTCCCATTGTATCCTATTTGAGGGCGGATACTCCCATCGTATCCTATTCGAGGGCGAATACTCCCATTGTATTCTATTTGAGGGCGAATACTCCCGTTGTATCCTATTCGAGGGCGGATACTCCCATTGTATCCTATTCGAGGGCGAATACTCCCATTGTATTCTATTCGAGGGCGAATACTCCCATTGTATCCTATTCGAGGGCGAATACTCCCATTGTATCCTATTCGAGGGCGAATACTCCCATTGTATCCTATTCGAGAGCGAATACTCCCATTGTATCCTATTCGAGGGCGAATACTCCCATTGTATCCTATTCGAGGGCGAATACTCCCATTGTATCCTATTCGAGGGCGAATACTCCCATTGTATCCTATTCGAGGGCGAATACTCCCATTGTATCCTATTCGAAGGCGAATACTCCCATTGTATCCTATTCGAGGGCGAATACTCCCATTGTATCCTATTCGAGGGCGAATACTCCCATTGTATCCTATTCGAGGGCGAATACTCCCGTTGTATCCTATTCGAGGGCAAATACTCCCATTGTATCCTATTCGAGGGCGAATACTCCCATTGTATCAATGTATGAAAGTGAACAAACCTGAGACGTCCTGTTCGAAGGTGGACAAACCTGAAACATCCTATTTGAAGGTGGACAAACCTGACATGTCATCTTGAATTGCCTTCCTCGTTTCTCCGAGAAAATTTTCAACAACGGCAGAAAATTTTCTGCCCCAGTATTGGTGTTCTTCCTTGTGGCGTGACTTTCCGTTATCAATAGCACTTTCTTTCCCTGTTTCAAATCAAAGAAAATTTGTTAGTTCAAAACATTGTGAGCGGTTGTGCCGCTCCTGTGGGGTGGTTTTTTCCTTTTCTCCTTTCCCTCGCTCGGGGTTCCCAAAACATTGTTGGGGAATGATTTCATTTGCTGGAGATGATATTCCTGCTGGTGATGGGTTTTTCCATTTATCCCTTCCCCGTTCTCAACTTGCTTGGGGGTTATTTTGTTGAAGGTGGGATTTCCTTTCTTCCTTTACCACTCTGTGTTGTCCGACCACCTCGGAACTTGTTGAAGATAACACTGTTGGTGGATTTTCATTTCCTCAAAATCGGTGTTTCACTCTTCTTGAAGGCTGTTGAGGATGACACTGGTTCGAAGACCATTTCCCTTAAGACTTGTCCTATCTTCCTTCTTTCCCAGTGGGTATTGACTTCCAGAAAATTTTCAAACTGAAAAGAAAATTTTCTGCCCCGGTTTAATAATCTTCTTTGCACCATACTTCTCTGCCGTCAATGGCATTTCCTTGCCTTGCATAATAATTGGAAAGTTGGTGGTAAGTTTTGAAGTCATTTCTCACTATGTTTTGACTAGACAGACTTTGACGGGGGAAGTTTTTGACAAAAAGAGAAAAATAAAAAGAAACAACAAATAGAAGACAAAGGAGAACTGACTCTCTAACAAGAAACACTATAAAACTTATCAAACGCGGATACCAACTCTACTGGTCATGACATGCACATATGGCCTATCCTCCGTCGTTAATCGCCTTTCACGATTTCTGTCTCGTGATTTCCATCTGATTATCACCTTTATTCGACTTGTAGTGCCCGACGGGTTTTCACTTTCAAGCTTCTCTCATTTTGATTTTCTCTCAGCTTTCGTCGCCTTATGGTGCCTGTGAAGGTTTTCACCGGTAAGACTCTCTCATTTGTAGCACTTTTAGCTAGGGATTGGGGTGTCACTGCTAAGACTCTCTCGTGTTTCCTTTCTGCTGGGAATCAGAGTCTTTTCTGCTGAGAATCAGAGTGTTATACTCTGATAGGACTCTCTCACTCGCCTGACGTGGCATCTTTTGAAGACTGATCAGAAGGTCTTTCTTTGGACCGTAATGTGGGATTTGGATAGGGTTAGAAAGAAAGGGTATTGAAGGCTCAAAACAAAATCAATTTTGGGTTCAAAATTTACAACCTTCGGACCTAAATTTATTTATAATCAACACAATTTTTCTTTGCCCCAGTTTTTTACTTGGGGAATTTTTATTACTTTATTTACACTATGACCGAGCTGTGAAGCGCCTACGTATCCTCTTTAAGGAATCAGGTCAAACGTAGTTCCCAATTCCCTTTTTTTCAAGTTTCTCTTTTTCATTCATTTTTCTTTTTCTTTTCTTTTCTTTATCTCTTTTTGTTGTTTTCTTTTTCTTTTCTTTTTCTTTATCTCTTTTTTTTCTTTCAAACTTGTGTTTCTAGTCTTTGCAACTAATTCCGAAGGAGGGGTATGAAAGAATTCAAATTAAGGCTCAAAGGGTTGACGATGGATAAAGTGTTTGGATAGCAGAACAAAATGCCTTCGTCATTCCAATCTTCAAAACATGCCAAGTTCAAACAACATATTCACGACATCTTTTGTTTGTGCCCTGATTGATAACCGTATCGTCCATTCGCCTTTCATCTATCATTTTAAAGTATTGCTGGATGACACTTTCATTTCAGGTATCACGAGCGAACCCCGTCTTAGCATGGCCAATTTTCCTTTAAGGGTTTCTTCATGTTTTACCTGCCCCAGTCTCACATGATTCGGGCTCCAAATAATCTCAAATCATTTTTATTTCTTTTTTTTTTTAGAATGACCTGATTATCTTTGAATTGCTTCATGATTTACCCTTAATATTAGGCCAAAATTATGTGCGATGCCATGTCATTAGAGTTGGCGTTCGAACAAATGACAAATTTAAAGATAGAAAACTAAACAAAAAGACGAACTGGGTAATAAAAGACCAAAAGTTTCACTAAACGGAGAAGTGGTTGAAATACAATCAAGCAAACCAAAATACAAAGCTGAAACGAAACTTGCAACGACTAAGCAAACTGCAATGACCAAAAATGGAAAGATAAGAGGGTTTCACTTCAAAACAAGATCCGGGTCACAACCCCGAAAACAACTCGGACAAAAGAAATGACAACAAAACAAACCACCAAAACTCCTCCTGATTACCAAGCATGACTTCTTATATGTTGGGTCTAAGGGTGAGTTGGCAATGGATTCTGATTAATGTTGGGTGCCTCTGGTGTCTGAACCTCGATCTTATTGGTGTCAATAAGATTTTGCACTGCATGTTTCAGTTTCCAACATTTCTCGGTATCATGTCCGAGAGCCCCTGAGCAATACTCACAGCTTACTGAGCGATCCACATTTGGGGGTAGGGGATTTGGCAATCTTGTCTCAACAGGACTCAACAAACCTATCTGCTTCAATTTGTGGAACAGAGCAGTATAAGTTTCTCCCAACTCAGTGAAGGTTCTTTGTGTCTTTTCCTTTCTGAAGGCATGATTCCCTCGGAAACCTGGTCCTGGAGGGTTATTGTAAGCCCCTGGTGGTGGATATGTGTTTCGGGGAGGGTGATTAGGGTGATTTGGGTAGTAGGGTCTGGCTTGGTAATGAGGTGAAGGACCTTTCGATCTGGACCAAGTACCCTCCTCTACCGTTGCAACTTCTTCTCTTCTCTTCTTCCCGAATGCAACCCCTGTGCCATTCTGAATAGCTTGAGTTGTTGCTTTCAACGCGGAATAGCTCAATATCTTATTGGACTTAAGTCCCTCTTCTATCATTCCGCCCATTTTGACCACCTCATTGAAAGATTTACCAACTGATGTCACCAGGTGACTAAAGTAGGTTGGCTCCAGTGTCTGCAAGAAGTAGTCTACCATTTCGTTCTCTCTCATCGGGGGATCCACCCTTGCTGCCTGTTCCCTCCAGCGGAACCCAAATTCTCTGAAGCTTTCAGCGGGTTTCTTCTCTAGCTTGAGCAATGATAAGCGATCGGGGATTATTTCAAGATTATATTGAAACTGGCCGATGAATGCTTGGGCCAGGTCATCCCATGTAAACCATCTGCTGGGATCCTGCCTGGTGTACCATTCTAATGCGGACTCTCCCAAACTCTGACCGAAGTAAGCTATCGAATTTCATCTCGCCCTCCGGCTCCTCGCATTTTGCTGCAGAAACCTCGGAGATGGGCTACTGGGTCACCATGCCCCTCGTATATATCAAACTTGGGCGTTTTGAATCCGGCTGGCAACTGGACATCTGGGAATGGACACAGGTCTTTGTACACGACACTGACCTGGTTGCCCAAACCATGCATATTCCTGAAGGACTGCTCCGGGCTTTTAACTTTTCGAATAACTTCCTCATGCTCCAAACTCGGGAGGTGCTTTTCCGGTTCTGCCGGGTTATCCCAGTGAGGGGTGTGTGAATGCGGTTCAGGAGCCTTAAAGGTAGGCTCAGGAGAATAACAATGATTGTCGTGGATTTGAAAAAGCGGTTCACTGGACGATTTTTGTAAAGGAGCAGGTGGAGGTGCCACAAAAACAGGGGTAACCGGGGGAGGAGGATTTTGCCTGGCTGGTGAAACCGGGGGGATATATGGGTTTTCCCCTTGATAATAAGGATAGATTGGCGCACTGGTCGAGGGATCCATGGGCGGACGCTCTGGTGCTGGTGTAAGAGTAGGAAGGTTTGGTGATGATTGTCCCCTAGCCCAGGCTAGGTGCATCTCTGTCATTTGTTGTCTTAACCGGTCCATCTCCTCTTTCATGATTTGTATCTCGGTTTTCTCCCCATCGATACTTTTGTCTGAACTAGACATGCTTGCTGGAATTGGACCTTTTGATCTGGTATGGTAAGGGTGA
The DNA here is from genome assembly GCA_032618575.1 of Nicotiana noctiflora. Taxonomy (NCBI): domain Eukaryota; kingdom Viridiplantae; phylum Streptophyta; class Magnoliopsida; order Solanales; family Solanaceae; genus Nicotiana; species Nicotiana noctiflora. The sequence continues at coordinate 40,449 of JASVEL010009672.1, read as the reverse complement.
TCGGCCAGTATACTCTGTCAAGTCACTGCTAAACTTTCTGGAAATTGCAACAAACTTGTTAGCTCACTGAATTTAACAGGCATGTTATCGCACGTTGGATGTAATGCACCTAATCAATTAACCATTTCTACATGTATTCTTCGCATGCGTCATTCCAGTTTTTCTTTTTCTTCTTCTCTTATCCTTGAAAACTTTATTGTTATTCATCTCCCCATTTTTTATTATTTTTTTTTTATTTTATTTTTTTTCAAGAATTTTTTTTTTTATTATATAAAAAAACGAATCTTGTTAATACGGCCTTTCAGCACTTGAAGAAGATTTGAAGGCTGTATAACAGGATATCAATGTGATGTCTATATTCCGTTTTGCGAAATTAGTCCTCCGGCGCCCCTTTTGAGGCATTTGGCTATTTTTGCTAAATTTCCTAACTCTCGATTAAGAACAAAAATCCTAATTCTAATATTTTTAATTATTGTTTTCCTTAAAAAAAATCAGTATCAGTTGAGCCCGATATGGGTTGCCTACGTATCTCATGTTTGGTGAGAATCAAACTTGCGTAGTTCGAAAATAAAAGAACTAAATCATTTTAAGAAAAGGAAACAAACTATTTTTAAACAAGCATTTATAAAACAAATTATTTTTTAAAGGAACTAAGAAAATTTATTTGGAAATTTTTTTCTCGCATTTTTTTTTCAAAATTATTTTCAAAGAAACTAAACTATTAAAATTAAGAAAAAAATTTATTTGGAAATTTTTGCATTTTTTTTTCAAATTTTATTTTTTAAAGAACAAATTATTTTCGTAAAATTAAGAAAATTTATTTGGAATTTTTTGCGTTTTTTTTTTTATTTTTTTTTTCAGGATTTATTTTCAAAGAACTAACTATTTTCCATAAAACTATTTTGACTATATACCCTGACGTTTTCTACTTCTTCCTCTTTTTTAACAAACCGGTCGGCATGTAAGATCGAAATAAATGCACACAGAAAAGATGCAACAAGTTGGTCTTTTTGTTTCAGGTACATCTGTCCTAGACAGGCCCAACCCCTGTGTTGAGCCTCCTAAGTCAAATATGCACATGATGCAAATAAATGTTCCTATCGGGGATCCGGCATAAGGTTTTGTTATTCTAAGTCATCATCCTGTTGGAAAAGTGTCTAGACCGGCTTTAACTCGAGCGGACAACTCGAGCCGAAGAGTGTCGGTGCACCGGTAGCATGACTTTCCGGCTTAATTGAAAAAACTCTCCGCCTAAACATGTGTGACTACAAAATCTTTCACCGGGTGCCAAGCACCACAGCTATCTTGAGAAAAACGGGCTATGTCCAGCAAATGCCCGGTATTGTATTTCGGAAGACTCAGAAGAGAAAAATGGGTATCGGCACAATTTATATACAGTTCACAAAATATCAAAGCGGTAAAGCAACATTTAGCATATAAAATATAAACATGTAATAAAATCAGATAATAAATAAGCCAAATACAACAATTATTCAAAGCTCGAATTCTTAAAACCATGAACCAGTGGTTCTGGGTTTGTGTCCCCAGCAGAGTCGCCAGAGCTGTCACACCTCCTTTTGGCGCACCCGCGCGGGCGCAATGGGAGTTTTTCCAATTAAAGGACAATCGAGATGGGATTTATTTAATTATTTCAGAGTCGCCACTTGGGAGATTTATGGTGTCCCAAGTCACCGGTTAAATCCCGAATCGAGGAAAAGAATGACTCCGTTTAACAGTCCGCGAACCAAAAATCCGGATAAGGAATTTTGTTAACCCGGGAGAAGGTGTTAGGCATTCCCGAGTTCCGTGGTTCTAGCACGGTCGCTCAATTGTCATACTTGGCTAAAATACTTGATTTTAATACATATTATCCTATTTGTGCATTTTTAAAATTAATTACCGCTTTTTGTCAAATTATTTCTACTTAAGAAAATGAACGTCATTTAAGAACATGTTTTCGGATCACGTCACATGAAATGCACCCGGATCCTCGACACACTCTTATTCTACGTTGTTGGATTTGGATTTGGGCCGCATGAAATGCACACCCGTATTTAAGAAGGTAAAATTATTAAAATACGCGCCTAGAGCGATTACTTATTTACATTTTTGAGAAGGCGAGGAAATTCGCTAAGAAACGGCACATCTCGAAATCTAAATATTTTACATATACATTTATGAGGGCCCCGCGATTTGTATAATTTTGTTAGGCGAGGCATACCTCTAATTCTAATTTAAAAGCAAACTACATTCCGCTATATTTATTTAAGAGTTAATTCAAGATTATTTAAAACATGTTGCAAGCCACACTACATGAAATGCACTTGTGGTTCACGACACGCTTTATTTAACCTTGTTCAAAATTGGAGTCGGGTCACATGAAATGCACCCCCGATTCCTTTAATCTAATTACGTCGTTCGGTTAAAGAATAATGAACCAATTTCCATAATGTGACAACATCGTGCTCAACTATAACCAATTCGAGTAAACATACGAGTAGCTAACTAAGTGAGCAAATTCAAGACTATGGTGAACAATTACATAAACAATGGAAGCATAACTTGTTGGCGAGCATATGAAGGATTAGTCATTTTCATTAGCTAACTTCGACATTGCATGTTCAACAAAATCATATATTTACAAAAATAGTCTGAACCATACGAAAGTAAATCAAATACGAAACGATCCAAAATATTAGCGAGAAGAACAATATCGGAAAAGAACAACACCTTTATTTCTGCATATTTTTCAACGTACACAACGAGAAAACGAACCTTTTATGACGATCTCAAACCTCGACCTCTCCGGACAGAACTCGAATCAAACGACGACCTCGACTGAAGTTGTAACTCGAATCAAAATGAAGAGATAACCGAACAATGGTCTCTCTTTTCTTCTTTCTGCCGTGTTTCTTCTTCTCTTTTCTTTTGCGTTTTTTTTTCCTTTCTCTCTTTGTTTTCCTTTCCGTTTTTCCTTTCTTTGTTTCCTGTTCTTTGTTTTCAATTCTTTTCTTTCAATTCTTCTCCTTTGTTTTTCGTTTCAATTCTTCTCTTCTTCTTTTTTCGTCTCTTTTTTTTTCTCTTCTTTTTTCAATGTTCTGCCGTTTCTTTCTTTGTTCTTTTTTTTGCGTTTTTTCCTTCTTCTTCTTTCTTGTTTCTTTTCTTTTGTTCTCTTCTTCTCTTCTTTTTTCAATGTCTCTCCCGTCTCTTCTTCTTGCTTTAAGAAGAAGAAAAATCACAACCCCCTCACATGTAGTGTTATCCTTTAGGTGTAAAGTGTAGCTTCTTAGGTGTGTTCATGTGATTATGTATTGTGTGTGCATGTGAAATGTATTGTGTGTGCATGTGAAATGTATTGTGTGTGCATGTGAAATGTCTTGTGTGTGCATGTGAAATGTCAAGACCAAAATGGGGGCTTACATGGGTTATGGTTGTATTTTGTCCGTGTTCCCCATGTGCGGACTCGGACTATTACGGGCTAGGTCCGAAAATTATAAAACCGGGTAGTTTGAACCCGAATATTATTCTTTGCCCGGAACCGAGAATGAGAACACGATTTATTTGATTCATCCTATATAAGCAAAAATAACTAGAAAACTCATAATTAAAACAAAACCATTTTTTTTTATTTTTTTATTTTTTCCAAGATTAAAATAACTACAAAATGTTAATGAAACTATTTTTGTAATTTTCGTTTTTTTAATAAAGATAAAAATATAAAGTGCTATTTTTGTATTTTTTTCAAGTTTAAAATGACTATAAACCAAAAACTATTTTTTTTTTGGAATTTTCGTTTTTTTTAATATAGATAAAAATATAAAGTACTATTTTTGTATTTTTCAAGTTTAAAAATGACTACGAAACATTAATAAAACCATATTTTTGTTATTTTTCATTTTGAGGTAAAAATAAAGTAAAAGAGTTAAATTTAGCTAAAAATAGCTATATTAAAACTAAACTAAATATTTTACGCTAAAAATATAAAAAATCTCGGGGAGGGTCAAAAATCACGCGTTTACACCCAGTATGGGGCTTTCATGGGTATTTTGAACCCAGCGGGCAACTGGACATCTGGAAATGGGCACAGATCTTTGTAAGCAACGCTGACTTGGTTGCCTAAACCATGCATATTCCTGAAGGATTGCTCCAGGCTTTTGACTTTCCGAATAACTTCCTCATGCTCCAAACTTTTGAAGTGCTTTTCCGGTTCTGCCGGGTTATCCCAGTGAGGGGTGTGTGAATGCGGTTCAGGAGCCTTAAAGGTAGGCTCAGGATCATAACAATGATTGTCATGTATTTGAAAAAACGGTTCACCGGACGACTTCTGTAAAGTAGCAGGTGGAGGTGCCACGAAAACAGGGGTGACCGGAGGAGGAGTATTTTGTCTAGCTGGTGGAACCTGGGACGTATAAGGGTTTTCCCCTTGATAATATGGATAGATTGGTGCACTTGCCGAGGGATCAATAGGCGGACGCTCTGGAGCTGGTGTAAGAGTAGGAAGGTTTGGTGGTGACTGTCCCCTAGCCCAGGCTAGGTGCATCTCTGTTATTTGTTGTCTTAACCGGTCCACCTCTTCTTTCATGATTTGTATCTCTGATTTCTCTTCCTCGAGACTTTTACCGGAACTAGACATGCTTGCTGGAATTGGCCCTTTAGATCTAGTACGGTAATGGTGGCTGGCCAGTATATTCTGTCAAGTCAACTGCTAAACTTTTCTGAAATCGCAACAAACTTGTTAGCTTACTGAGTTTAACGGATATGTTATAGCGCGTAGGATGCAATGCACCTAGCCAGTTAATCATATACGTATTCACCGCATGCGTCATTCCAGTTTTTCATTTTCCATTATCCTTGAAAACCTCTCTTGTTATTAACTTCCATTTTTTTTTTCTTTTTTTTTTACATATATATATACATATACAGTTGTGGTCGAATCTTATGGAGATATATATATACATATACAGTTGTGGTCGAATCTTATGGAGATTGCCTACGTATCATGACCCCGCATGAATCGGACCGAGCGTAGTTCTTGCAAATTAATGCAAGAAATAAAGAGATGTTTATTTGATTTTTTTTTTTGAATAAAAATTGTACAAGCCGACTCCAACTACAAACTTGTGTAAGAGATTTCTACAAGAATAAGAATATTTTTGGTGTCACTTATGACTATTTCTACAAAATTGGCCACATAATGGCTTATTTGACAAAATGGCTATTTTTGCAAAATTTATTTAAGAAAGATAAAATTCAAAGTTTTATCCTGGGGCCTATGGGGCATCGTTCAGCACCGACACAGGCCAACACAAGACTGAGAAAGTTCAAATGCAAAAATGTAGCTATTTCGGTAAAATTTCGGCCATGTAATGGCTTGTTTGATAAAGTGGTTATTTTTGTAAAGTTGAGTGATGACTCAAAACATTGATTTTTGCGGATACAGCCTTTCGACATTTCCGCGAGGAAATATTTCAAGGCTGTGTCCAAAATTATTTTCTAAAAAATCCAAAGTGGCTATTCTTGCAAAAACAGCCTTCCGGCGTCTTTTTGAGGGACATTCGGCTTATTTTAAGCAAGAATAGCATCACCCGACTTATTTATAACAAAATCAAAAATTTGACATTTTTTTTTTGGTTATTTTTGCAAACGGGGTGTGAACCCGAACTTGATTTTGCGGCTATGGCCTTGCAACATTTCCACAAGGAATATTTCAAGGCTGTGCCCGCAAATTATTAAAAATGATTCAAAGTGGCTATTTTTGCAAAAAACAGCCTTCCGGCGTCCTTTCAGAACATTCGGCTATTTGCAAAAACGGCATCACTTTGATTTTATTGAAAACTAAAACTTCGACATTTTTTTTTTAAATTTTTTGAAGGGGTGGTTGGACCCGATGAGGGTTGCCTACGTATCCCACCTAATGGGGAGAATCAAACCAGCGTAGTTCGGTCGGATTATTTTATGACCAATTATTTCAACAAAATTGCTCTTCCTATTTTTCAAATTTTCAAATTTTCGACAGCATTTCGTCAATATTTTTGATATTTTTCTATTCCAAAATTCTATTTCTTTTTTTTTTGTTTTTCAGGAATTTAACCAATCATCATAATAATACATGATAAATAAATGCAACATAGAATATGCTCGGTCTTTGATTACTGGGTCACCTGTCCTAGACGGACCCAACCCCTGTGTTGAGTCCCCTAAGTCAAATGCAATGTGATGCAAATAAGCGTTTCCTACTAGGGATCCGGCATGAAGTCATGTTATTCTAAGCTCAGAACCTCGGTATGTGATCTAGACTGTGTACCCAAGCGGACAACTCGGGCTGAGGAAGGAGCTCCTTTCTGGGAACCAAAAGGCCAACCGGCTTAGAAACTTTCCGAGCCTCTTCATTATTTCGGGTATGACACTAACAGAATAGGGAGTCTCAACCAGTGAGCACATCCCCGGGGGTGAGAGTGAAGGGTTTGCGGCACAGTTTCATATACAGTTCACGTAATATCAAAGCGGTAAACATATAACAGTTTGTATATACGATGCAACTAGTATCAAAGCGGTAGACATGTAGCACGTTAATTAAACATGTAGTAAAATCAGATATAGACAAAACAACAATTTAACTGAGCTCGAATTCTTAAACCCTGAACCGAAGTTCAGAGGTTATTTCCCCAGCAGAGTCGCCAGAGCTGTCACACCTCCTTTTTCCCGCACCCGCGAGAGCGCGAGGGAGTTTTTCCAATTAAAGGACAATCGAAACGGGATTTATTTATTTAATTCGGAGTCGCCACTTGGGAGAATAATGGTGTCCCAAGTCACCGATTTTAATCCCGAACTAAGGAAAGGTTTGACTCTATTTTACAGTCCGCGAACCAGAAATCCGGATAAGGAATTCTGTTAACCCGGGAGAAGGTGTTAGGCATTCCCGAGTTCCGTGGTTCTAGCATGGTCGCTCAACTGTCATATTTGGCTTATTTATCTGATTTACAACATGCTTTGACTTATGTTCAAATTTAAACTTTTAACCGTTTTTAATATTATTATTTTAACAAAAGAATTGCAACGTTGTGAAAACGTATCTCGGACCACGTCGCACCAGTGCACCCGTGGTTGTTGACACATTTCGACCCCGTTGAGATTTGGATTTGGGTCACATAAATGTGCACCCGAGTTTAGGAAGATAATATTATTAAAGTACGCGCCTATAGAGTCTAACCCGTTATTATTTTTTTTAGAGTGCCGTGAAATTTTCTAAGACGGCTTGTCCCGAAGTCTATACAATTATTATATCCCATTATCGAGGGCCCAGCAGCTTATGCATTTTATTTGGCGAGGCTCATCTCATTTATTCTTTTTAAAAGGCCAACCTAAAACAAACTACGATTTTTTCTATTAAAGATTCATCTCTAAAAGTGCCCTAATTAATTAACATCATTAATTGCTATTATTAGAAAATATTTAGCGGAATTCTAGCTTCAAACTTAGGTCCATAGTTGGACAAGGGGAAAATCTCTTAATTCAAATATGCTACCTAGCTTGAAAGGCCCAAAATCCGAATTATTAAGTAAAAGAATGATCGAAGTTGCGCGAACGCGTACTCCAAATTAATTTAGGAGCATGGTCATAGTACGCGAACTTGTCCACAACCACAATAATATATTAAACGGGCATAAAACAAAGTACGAATATTCAAATTATTTCCCAAATCTGAGATTGTCGTGATGCTAAACTTATGGACCTAATTAAATAAACTAAACTCAAGAAATAGCCAAATCAAATCCAGGAAATCATAACATCTTTCTGACTCATTCTGAGTGCAAACATGAAACAGTTTTCTCCATATAGACATACAATTATAAACAAACTTCTTGAGTTCATTAACAAATACAATAGAGATACAAAAATGAAAAAAAAAGGAACAGACACATAGAAACTTAAGGTAAATGCCAATAAATCATTTGACCCCACATTACCGTCAAAACATGTAGCATTATAATGCTATTTCATTTAGTACGTAATAATTAAGACACTCCAAAAACCCAGGAAAGCATAACATATTTCAAATAGAAAGAAAATCGTAAATTTGCAAAATATTAAAAGTGAAGTTAGCAGAAAAACCTGGAAAATCTTGTGAAGTAACTCAAAGTTTATATTGAAGAATGAAAATCGAACAATCAAAACTCGCCGACGACTCGAACAGACCTCGACTCACACCTCGGATAGCAATCCAAACTTTTTAGTGCAGCGAACCAGCGTGTCCAACGATCTACTATCTACAGCTACGTTGAACGGTTGTCAAACTCCGGAAAGAACAAAGCATCGCCTCTGTCGTAGTTGCGCATAATATTTCACCACGCCGCGGCGCGCGACACGACCCCGCCTTACAGTTGAAAACACAACAATTTCAAACAGCGGATAAGGTACTACACACAATTTCAACAAGTTCAAATAAGCAACTTGCACATTGTTTCATGTTCTCAATTACTTCTCAAGCCAATATCACAACCAAGTTACAATGTTTCCAAATTCAAGAATATTCACACATGTATATTCAACAATTTTCCATAATTCAAGTGTTTCATCTCTTTCCACAATAAACCAATTCTCAAGTGTTTCGATTTCTTTTCCACAAGGTGCCATATAGGCCATCATAATCATTATTCACAAATTCTTTACCCAATTCAACTCTCATTTACCTTTCGGTTCATATTTCTTACCACAACACTCATAGTTCAACAACAACTTTGAATATCCAACAACAACATCAATTAATCACATACAATTTCTCAAATCAACACATGCCAAACAATTTTACACATAAGGGCGATTTCACAAGAATCAAAATTAGCCATACATACCTGGTGATGATGTTTTTCCTCCTACTTTATGCTTACCCAAGATATCCTACTCTTGCCAACCTTGTTCTTGAAGACTCTTACTTCTACCCACTTCTTTTTACTAGAAATCAAGTTCAATAATCATGCATGAGTGTAAAAATTCTATTTTCAAAAGCTATTATATGCAAACCTCTCTTTACCCAATTAAAACTGAAAATCAAAGAAAATAGTTAGGGTTTTTACCTTGAAAATATTGGGGAAGTTGAATCCTTGCCCTAGAATCCCTTGGAATTAAGTAGTTGGAACAATCTTTCAAGATGAAGAACTTCTCTCTCTAAAAACCCTCTCTTCTCTCTCTAATTTTGGTGAGATGATATGATAAAATGAAGAAGAAAGGTGTTATATTAAAGAAGAGATCGGGTCAAAATGTTACAAAATCTGGGTCGGGGTCAAATATGCGGTCACTATGCGACCGCAGAATCAACATGCGGTCCGCATAGTGGCCGCAGAATGGCTCAAAAATTACGCAGGCTCTGGAACGATTTGCGGTCACTATGCGGACCGCATGTTGTTTCTGCGGTCGCAAAAGTGCACCGCAGATTGACATGCGATCGCATATCGACCGCACATTGGACACAATTTTGGGCAACTCTCTGGAACGATTTGCGGTCACTATGCGGACCGCATATTGATTCTGCGGTCGCAAAAGTGCACCGCAGATTGACACTTTTTCGGAAAAATTAATTTCTCTACATTTTTGAAACTTAAATCACTACCAAGGGTTCGAACCGCGGCTCGCAAGCTCGCCGCGAAGAATTCTACGCATTCCTAACACATCATTCGGACCATGACACCACATCTACTAGGTTTTATGCACAAAAATTTTACGGGGCCTCGACTCACACCTCGGATAGCAATCCAAACTTTTTAGTGCAGCAAACCAGCGTGTCCAACGATCTACTATCTACAGCTACCTTGAACGGTTGTCAAACTCCGGAAAGAACAAAGCATCGCCTCTGTCGTAGTTGCGCATAACAGGTAGAGGCTAAAAGAAGAGATGGTTCTCTTGTGTCCAGGTCGGAAGCAAATAGTCAGGTAGTGCAGGCTAAAGATGATAGGGAGATGAGCGACGGCTATAAAGGTGCAAGTTGAAAGTGACGGCTCTGTGTCTGTTATTGTTTTTTTTCAGGTGCTCAAGGATGAAGAAGTCGGGTGTTGTGCAGCTGACGCTTCCTCCGGCTCCTATATTTTTCGTTGGTTTTTATCCATGAAGAAGATGATTAACGGGGGGGGTCTGTTTTTTAGAGTTGCCGCTTTTCTTCTTCTTTAAGAAGAGATGTACAGTCCATTTGTTTTTGTCCCCCGTAGTGCATGTCTGCATGTATATTCCTTTTCCTTTTGTCATTTTCCTTTCCATTCTTTCTCTTTTTCGTTTTTTTAATTGTCCTCCCATATTGCTTGTTTTTCCTTTTTGTTTTCTATTTGTCTCTTCTCTCTGTCTTTATTCCTTTTTCATCTCGTGTGTGCATGTGTGCATGTGTCCCATATTGTTTTTGTCTTTTTCTTTTATTTTTTTACTTTCTTTTGTCATTTTCTAATTTATTCCCATCCCCCATTACCTATTGTCCCCCTAGTGTGTGCATGTGTGTATGGGTAGTTTTGTCCGTGTTCCCCGTGTGGTGGACTCGGATTATTACGGGCTAGGTCCGAAAATTATAAAACCAGGTAGTTTGAACCCGAATATTATTCTTTGCCCGGAACCGAGAATGAGAACACGGTGTTATTAATTAATCACTACGTAAGCAAAATAACTATAAGACTAATAATTAAAACAAAAATTATTTTTTATATTTTTTCAAAATTAAAGTAACTACAAAATGTTAATGAAACTATTTTTTTATTATTTTCGTTTTTATAAAAAGATAAAAATATAAAGTACTATTTTTGTATTTTTCAAGTTTAAAAATGACTACGAAACATTAATAAAACTATATTTTTGTTATTTTTCATTTTAAGGTAAAAATAAAGTAAAAGAGTCAAATTTAGTTAAAATAGCTATATTAAAACTAAACTAAATATTTTACGCTGAAAAATATAAAAAATCTCGGGGAGGGTCAAAAATCACGCGTTTACACTACAAAAATTCATCATTATTTTTTCTATATTTAAGGATTGTGTTTGTGATTAACAAGGAAATACTTCCTATTTTGAATTTTCTTTTTTTATATTGTTTTTTGTCATGATGTACTTCCTATTTGTAACAAGAAAGTATTTTTCATTTTTTTTTCACGCCTGAGATAAATATATCATGAATTGCAATTATTTTTTTCATTAGTCCAAAAATTGTTGGCTATATCTCAAAATACTTTCGACAAATGATTTCATGCATGGAAGATTATGAAGTGGCTAATAAGGGAATTAGCCAAATGATTCATGCATGGGAGGTTATTGATAAATGACTTTTAACCTATGACACGTGTCATGATTAGAGATCATTTTACATCTATAAATAGCTAATTATAGCTACATCATTTTCAATCATAAGCAATTATAAACCTACTTAGTTAACTCTCTCTCTTGCACCAATTTTTCTTTTCATGATCATTTTCTTCAATATATTCTTAAATGCTCCTCATCTTATTCTCATTTGCTGACTTATTGGTTTGTTATTTAAATTTTATTTTCTTGCTCCTCCTCCATAAAGGAAAATCTGTTTAATTTAAAGAAAACTTTCAAATTGTTAAAAAGTAAAACGGTCTTCTGGCCACTCAATTCGACTGCCAGTTCTGTAAATACACTTAAAACTTTTCCATTTTGAACACCTCAACACATATGTGAACTAATAAACTCCTCAAACACAAAATGCTTGATTTTTTTCTCCACGAATAACTGAAACATAGTTGTGTAGAACTACTAAAGTTTACGGATGGTTAAATTAGTACACATTAGCCATTATAAATGATTATAATTCTACTGTTCTAGAATAATTAAAGGAGTTTGTATAATGTGCTTGGTAGTATATTAATTTGATGGATTAACTAATATGCTTCGTGTTATTTACCTAAGGAGGCCACTTTTGTGTCCTTGTATTTAAAAGTTGGCCAATTGTTTTTCAAAATTAGACACATAATTTTTAAATATCTGATCATGTGATCACACAAAAATTTCTCCAACTTACATCAGTTTCAGAAAGTAGTTATTCTAAAGTTCCATCACCATCAAAAGAGTATTACAAGGTACCATCAGTTCCAAAAACTACATACACTAAAGTACCATCAGTTCCGGAAAGTACTTATTCTAAGGTGCCATCACCATCAAAAGAGTAACGTACCATCAGCTCCAAGTGATACTTATAGTAAGGTTTTTCCAATTGAAGGACAATCGAGACGGGATCAATTTATTAGATTCAGAGTCGCCACTTGGGAAAATAATGGTGTCCCAAGTCACCGGTTTGATCCCGAACCGAAGAAATTTATGACTTTGTAATATAGTCTGCGAAACTAGAAAACCGGATAAGGAACTCTGTTAACCCGGAAGAAGGTGTTAGGCACTCCCGGATTCCGTGGTTCTAGCACGGTCGCTCAACTGCAATTTTTCTTTTATCTGATTTCTTTATATATTTTAATTAGGTGCTACTAATGTTCCGTTTTTCAATTTTAGAAGAATTGCGACGTCACGAAAACACATTTCGAGTCACACCGCAACCAGTACGCCTGTGACTTTAATGTATTTCAGTTTCGCCGGGGAGTAAGATTTGGGTCACATAAATGCACACCCGTGATTAGGAAGGTAATATTATTAACTAACGCACCTAAAGCAATTTCACATTCGTAGTTTGCGAGGGCCATGGAATTTGCTAAATGGCACGCCCCGAATTCTAAGGATCAATTCATAATAAAAGAGGGCCACGCAATTTGTCATTTTGTTTGTCATGGCGTGCCTCGATTCCATTTTAAAAGGGTACTCAACTTAAAGCAAACTATATATGTTCATAATTGTTAAGGCCATTTAATAAAATGCCAAAATGTGAAACATTTGCATATCAAATCAAGAACAGATTTGGGCCATACAATTTCAAACACAAACGATTATTAGAACATGAACCAAGAAATTCACAGTATCTAGTTTCATTTAAATATATTGCCTCCGATGACATTTTTTGCAAAGGAAAATATAGAAACTCAATTAGCTAATACTATTTAACAAAGACTCCAATAGTCTAAAATCAACCGAAATGGGCAGCTATTTTATTTGTTCGTTAACAAAATGATGTTTAAGTATAATGAGCAACTTATTAAGAAAGCAACCCAAGACATAGAGATGGAACATCAAAAACAAACCAATTAAATCTGGATACACTACTCATAGTAAGGAAGTTTCACCTAACTACAAATTTGATATCAACGGCTACTGAAATCAGAAATACATGTTGCAACATTGCTAGTAATTAATTATGAACTCTTATGTCGTAATAAGATGAATTCCAAAATCCACCGCTTCTACAATAATCACAAGGAATTAATTGTTGAATGATTCGAATGGCTTCAATGATGTTTAAGTCTGCCAGACAAGACCTCCAATACAAACATCCACATGGATTTAAATGGATTTCAAGCAACCTTCGTAGATTCACAGAAAAGCCAACCAAAATTTTAATTTACTCAACTCTAATCGATAGCTCACTAACGCTTGAGCCTTTAATGGAAGCTCATTCAACATTAGTTATCCACCAAAACAAAGAAAAAACCAAACAGAATTTGAGGCTTAGGTGAGCCGGATCTCCATCAGCGTGAACTCAATTAGAATACAATAATGTCTATCCTAAAATTCGAAATAAAGGACATGTAGGGATTTACATACCTAAAGCAAGGAAACAACAGCTCAGAAACAAAATAAAAGCTTAGAATTCTTAAGTGGTGAAGTTCAATAGCAATGAACAACGAGAACTATCAACAGTAATATCACCAAATCAGTTCCACTGCAATCACTAAATGCACATGTCTACGACACATAAGCCAAGCCATAGAAGGAAATATGCACAGTAATTATACTTAGAGAAACCAGTAAATTAAACTAGAATTTGTTCCAGATAGTGACATACTACTTAAGCATCCAGATTTGTGCATTGGTTTGACACCTTGGCAGTGGAGAAAGGAGCAAAAATAACCCTCAAGGAATCAGCAGAATCAATAGACAAAAATTAAGCAAAATCCAATGGAAGAACCATATAAAATGAGTAATGAAGTCATGATTCATCTGGAGTTCAATTCCTCTTAATGTAAACTGACTGAGACCGTGAACAAGTGAAATCCAGTAGGAACCATATGCAATTAAATTCATCCATGTATAAAATTGTGCTAACCTTTGTTCAGTGTATTAACAAACAAAAGCCTTAGCCAAGCCGGGCACCATAGTAGCGAACGTCGAACCTCGGCGAAGAATCAGATCCGCGGACAGAACCTTGAATCAAACGTCGAACCTTGTTCAGTGAAGGGGAGGAGATCTCTCTGTGTGTGCTAGTGAGTGTGTGTGTTCTCCCTGGAAAAATCCTCTCTAAATCTCTCTCTGAATATCTCCTAAATTTCTGATTAGCTCCCCTCTTATCTCTCCAATCCTCTCTCTGTTAAATCCCCTTCATGCTGGCTCAAAAATGGAGAAGATAGAGACACGGTATTTTCGTGTCTCTATTATGTGAGAGATCTGATGGGTTTAAAGAATGGGTTGGGTCATGGGTTTAGGAGTGGGTTGGACTCATTTAATATTTTGGGCCAAGTGTATTAAAATAGTGACAGGCCCAATTTCGGGTATTATGTTAAGAATACCCACTTATTTCACTTATTTTGTAATTATTCTTAGTTATTTTTGTTTTTCTTTTTGTATTTTTATATTTTCTAATTTTCATGCAACTAATTAATACACAAATTGTAAAAATAAGGAAAAATTATTTATTTTGAATTTTATGGGAATAACTTATATGTAGGGTAAAATATCACGTGCTCACAGCTGCCCCTCTTTGCTCGGGAACACGAAGAGTTTCCGTGCAAAGATAAGTGAGCAACTATGAACGATTTTTACCCGTTCGAGTATTCCGTTGTGAAGCATTTTGAAAAGCTTTGACCGCACCCTCCTTCAGAGGTTGCCTTCATATCCTGGGCTAAACAGGAATCAGGTCAGTGTAGTTCGGGAGTGATGGAGTATCAAGGTTGAGAGTCGAGGTTCCGTCCGAGGCTCCGGTCCGTTGTCCCGTTATTACATCAAAATTGAGAAAGACTAACTAAACCTATCAGCTACGAGTTACAAAATTCCTATCTATGAGTCTTCCGAAGCTTGATCTTGAGTTGGTTGGTGCTTCATGCGGACCCTGATCTGAATCTTGATGCTTGTTAGCTGTAGGTGTTGGTTCAATCTTCTTCAACTTTTGGATCAAGTCCGGACATATAGTGCTCATGATTTCAGGTGGGCTCCTAGTTGCTGAGCCTTGACTTGTATTTCTCTTTCGCTGGCATTCTTGTTATTGCCTCGACTTGTTCAACTTCTCTTCACCGGCATTCTTGTTCTTGCCTTGACTTGTTCAAACATTCTTCAATATGAAGTATTCGTCCATTCTCCAGGTGGACCTCTGCTTGTGACAAAATAAACAACCAAAGAAAGATTTTTCTGCCCCAGTATGGTGACTGGGCACATCATGTTATTGAATGTCAGAATTTCATTCATTCATTTTTTTTAGGTGGGCGTCTAACAGAAATTAAACGTGCAATGCAGAAAAGTATTCCCGTGTTAGAAGGTGGGCGCCTAACGGAAATTAAACGTGCAATGCAGAAAAGTATTCCCGTGTTTGAAGGTGGGCGCCTAACAGAAATTAAACGTGCAATGCAGAAATGTATTTCCGTGTTAGAAGGTGGGCGCATAACAGAAATTAAACGTGCAATGCAGAAATATATTCCCGTGTTAGAAGGTGGGCGCCTAACAGAAATTAAACGTGCTATGCAATGCAGAAAAGTATTCCCGTGTTTGAAGGTGGGCGCCTAACAGAAATTAAACATGCAAATGCGATGCAGAAATGTATTCCCGTGTTTGAAGGTGGGCGCCTAACGGAAATTAAACGTGCAATGCGATGCAAAAAAGTATTCCCGTGTTTGAAGGTGGGCGCCTAATAGAAATTAAACGTGCGCAATGCAGAAAAGTATTCCCGTGTTTGAAGGTGGGCGCCTAACATAAATTAAACGTGCAATGCGGTGCAAAAAAGTATTCCCGTGTTTGAAGGTGGGCGCCTAACAGAAATTAAACATGCAATGCGGAAATGTATTCCCGTGTTTGAAGGTGGGCGCCTAACAGAAATTAAAAATGCATGAAATTAAAAACTTGTGTTACCTTGATTGAAGGTTATCTTAGGTGAAAAATTCATCAGACTAAGACATTTAATCTTAGGAGAAAGTTTCAACAGACTAAGATTTTGATTCTCACTGGACTATGTCCATTTCAATGTAATCTCAGGAGGATTAACCATCGGACTGAGTTTATGACTCCAGGAGATAACTCTTCGGACTGGGTCTATTCATTTGCATGGTCTCGGGAGGATTATCCATCGGACTGAGTTTATGACTCCAGGAGATAATTCATCAGACTGGGTCCATTTGCAATTCAGACTTTCTTAAGTCTTTCAATTTCAATAATCTTTCCTTTCTTTTTCGACTTCTTACCCTTTCTTTCTTTTCCAACTTTCGATTTTACCTTTCAAATTATGCCTTTCCTTTTCGTTTCAAATTATGCCTTCATTTCCTTTTCCAACTTCTACTTTCATTGACTTCTGCCTTCCTTTTGTTTTCACATTGCATTATCTCTTTATCTTAGGTGAAAAATTCATCAGACCAAGACTTTTATCATCTTAGGTGAAAAATTCATCAGACCAAGACTTTTATCTTGGGAGAAAGATTCAACAGACTAAGATTGTATCTCACTGGACTATGTCCATTTCAATGTAATCTCGGGAGGATTATCCATCGGACTGAGTTTATGACTCCAGGAGATAACTCTTCGGACTGGGTCTATTCATTTGCATGGTCTCAGGAGGATTATCCATCGGACTGAGTTTATGACTCCAGGAGATAATTCATCAGACTGGGTCCTTTTGCAATTCAGACTTTCTTAAGCCTTTCAAATTCAACAAACTTTTCTTTCTTTTCAACTTCTTACCTTTCTTTCTTTTCCAACTTCTGATTTTACCTTTCAAATTATGCCTTTCCTTTTCTTTTCAAATTATGCCTTCATTTCCTTTTCCAACTTCTACTTTTATCTTAGGTGAAAAATTCATCAGATTAAGATTTCATCTTAGGAGAAAGTTTCAACAGACTAAGATTCTTTCGTTTCATCTTAGGTGAAAAATTCATCAGACCAAGACTTTTATCTTGGGAGAAAGATTCAACAGACTAAGATTTTATTATCTTAGGTGAAAAATTCATCGGACTAAGACTTATGTCTTGGGAGAAAGATTCAAAAGACTAAGATTTTATCCACTTCATCTTAGGTGAAAAATTCATCAGACTAAGACTTTTGTCTTAGGAGAAAGTTTCAACAGACTAAGATCTTATCATTCTCTAACAGTTGTTTCCTTCACCTTTCAACTTGCATTGTTCATCTTCAAAAACAATTGTATTCACCTTCATGCTCTTCGGATGATTATCCGATGACAGAAAATTTTTCTTGCCCCAGTTTGACAATATCTTTTGCTCCTGTTTCAAAGCAAAGAAAACTCTGTCAGTTTAAAAATGCGGTGGTTGGTTGTGGCCTTGAACTTTCCGCTTGAATGCTTGGCCTGTTCACCGACTATCCATTTTCACTTCTTCTTTGTTCAAAATCCGCCTCTCTTTAGGCATGTATGTTCTTCCATTCTTGACGGATCCCACAATTCCGATCTTGAAGTCTACGATTTCTTCAATGATTTCATTGGACAACCTTGGGGTGTTTCTTGACTGGCTCTTTCTTTTGTCAGGATACACTCCCCTATCTCCATTTGTTATATTTTCTCGAATTGGCACTTTGCCGACCTTTGCGTCTTGTATGCACCCCAAACATTTTTATTGTTGCCCGCTCCATTGCACATGTTGCTCTTTTGGCTTAAAGCACTGGCCTTGCCTTTTCCTAACTTACGACAATTGTCGTGTTGGCCAAATCCCATCTTGTGCAATTGGAAAGCTTGGTGGCAAATTTTGGAATCATTTCTATACTTGTTATGACCAGACAAACTCAATAAGAGGGAGGATAAAACAAGGTATGAAGAATAGAAAGAAAGGAAAACATAATTCCTAACAAGAAACCTACGGAAGAATGACCTAGCGGATGTGAATACCGACTCTAGCGACCTTAACATGCACTTCAGCCTTCTTTGTATAGCAAATCTGATGTTCAACTCTTGTTGCAAGTTCTGCCGTGAAACCGGTCTACAACACTTCATTTCTTTGATCTGATCCTTAGCCGACTTGTAGTGCCCATAGGGTTTTCACCATCAAGCCTCTCTCATTTGCTCTTTTCTCTCAACTCACTGTCGCCTTATGGTGCCCGTGAGGGTTTTCACCGATAAGACTCTCTCATTTTGATTTCTCTCATCGTGAAGTCTCGTGGTGGTTTTCATCATCTTGAATTCTTCATTCTCCTTTGTTCGGACTCGAGTGTTGCCCTTGATGTGATTCACCTTTGCTCATTTGACTCGGCATTTCTTGAAGATTGATCGGAAGGTCTTTCTTTGGACCGTAATGCAGGCTTTTGGATGGGATATAGAAAAAAGGATATAAAGGCTCAAAAATATTTCATCGTGGGTTAAAATTACAACTTTCGGAATCTTATTTATTCAACAACCATAACTTCGGCCCCAGTTTCCTTCTTGGGGGATTTTTTGGATTTTTCTTTTATTGTGACTGAACCTCAGTGAGGCTGCCTACGTACCCTTTCGGGATCAAGTCAAACGTAGTTCAGACTACGTCGCTTCCTTGTTGCGATTTGACTTCTCCCGATTTTCTTTCTTGTATTGCATTCTTTTCTTTCTTTTCTTTTCTTTTTCTTAATCTTCTTTTTCTCTATTTTTTTTCTTTTCTCTTTTCTTTTTTTTCTCTTTTCTCCATTTGATTTACCCGCTCAATCCTTAACTTTTGTTGTTGATTCCGAAAGAGGGATATGAAAGAAAATATAATAAGGCTCAAAGGGATAACAATGGATAAAGTGTTTGGATAGCCGAATAAAATACCTTCGTCATTCCAATCTTCAAAACCTACCAAGTACAAACTACACAGTTAAACACCTTTGATTGATTCACATATTTGCCTTCTATTTTTTTTATGATTCTCAGTGCCATTAGGCAACAATCCCGATACCACGAATGGTTGCTTTAACTTTGGGGTACTTTTGCCTTTGGCTTTAAACCGATAATGCATTTCCAAGGCATTTGTTTATGTTACGCTTTCCCCAGTATTCACTTGATTCCGGCCACAGTATTCCAATATGTTTTTATTTCTTCCGAGTATCATTACATCTTCAACATTGGTTCATTGATTTTTAAAATCAGGCTTAGAATTATGTGCATGTCATGTTGCTAAAGTCAGTATGAGAAGAAGTACAAAGTGATCAGAAATGGAATGACTAGGAATGATGGGAAACAAAGAGTTGTATTAAACTGATGGGTTGAAACAACAAGACGAACAACAAAACGAACAGACTAGACTAGAATTACAAACCTAGATAGCACTAAACAAATTTATTACTAAACAAAGCAAAGTGGAAAGATAGAAGGGTTTTGACTCTCAAGACAACGTCCGGATTACAACCCTGAAATAACCCGGGCAAAAGAGATGACACCAAAATATACCACCAAAACTCCAAGAGACGGAGCGCCTTCCCGATTGACAAGCATGGCATCCTAGCCACTGAATTCTGCATTAATGTTGCCAAGATCACTTTCTGTTTCAATATCTTCAACTTCAGTTGACCTCCCAAGAAGATTGTCATCACCCACGTCACCGGGCATCATTCCCACAAAATGTGCTCCGTTATGTGCGAGTAAAGGATTCTGTGCAATGTTCTGGATGCCACTGCCTTGGACCGCAATTATTCCTTCCTGAATCATTCTTTCTATCTCTCTTTTCAAATC
Organism: Nicotiana noctiflora; assembly: GCA_032618575.1. Classification (NCBI taxonomy): domain Eukaryota; kingdom Viridiplantae; phylum Streptophyta; class Magnoliopsida; order Solanales; family Solanaceae; genus Nicotiana; species Nicotiana noctiflora. The sequence continues at coordinate 20,481 of JASVEL010009672.1, read as the reverse complement.
CCGACAACTTTCAACATCGTGCCCCGGGGCATTGGAGTGGTATTCACACCTTTTGGATGAGTCAAAACTTCTCGCACGTCGGTCCACCCGATTTGGAGGGATGGGTGCAATCACGCCACGTCGTTTTAGCTTCTCAAACAAGCTTGCATAGGACTCTCCTATTGGTGTAAAATTATCTTTCAACTCCTGTTCCTTTCCATACCTATGGCTTGGATGTGGGTTATAAGGTATTTGAAAATTTTGCGGAGGCTGGTAAGGATTTTGTGATGTTTGGGCTCGCTTTCTTGGGTGTTTTGAGGATTGAGCAACATACTGGACTGGATCAACAGAGTATGGAGGGTTCTGAGGCGGGTAGTAATGCTTAAGAGGGTCATGGAAAACTTGATGAGGTTGCATATACCTTCGAGATGTTCTCATAGGACCTCTTCTCGACCCTGATGTCATCATGATTTCGTCATCCCTCCCATTCACATCACTTAATTCACTTTGGACATCCTGAGCCGCATTTTTGAGAGCTGCTTGACTTATAATTTTGCATGTCTTAAGACCATCTTCCACCATTTCTCCCATTTTGATTATTTCTTCAAAGGAGTGACCAACTGCAGATATCATGTTTTGAAAGTAATACGGCTCTTGAGCCTGAAGGAAAATAGTGGCCAACTCGTGATCATTCATGGGTGGCTTAGCTCTCGCTGCCTGCTCTCTCCATTTGATGGCATATTCCCTGAAACTTTCAGTTGGTTTCTTTTTCGGTTTAGAAAGGGAAATGCGGTTTGGGGTGACGTCAATATTGTATTGAAACTGTTTGATAAAGGCTCGTGCCAAATCATTCCAGACGTGCCAACCAGATGCGTCCTGATCCCAAAACCATTCAGATGCTACTCCCGAGAGGCTTTCCCCAAAATAAGCCATAAGTAATTCTTCATTTCTTCCCACACCTCTCAATTGGTTGCAATACCTTTTCAGGTGGGCTATAGGGTTTCCACGTCCATCGTACCTTTCCAATTTGGGAACCTTGAAACCAGGCGGAAGGTGGACATCGGGGAACATACAAAGATCTCTGAAGGCAACACTCTTTTGACCTGCCATTTCTTGCATGTTTTTCAGCCGTTGTTCTAATCTCTTCAATCTTTGGGCCTTCCTGTACATTCTTTCGGGTAAGCTTCTCAGTGTTTGCAGGAAGGTCAAACGAGTACGAGTGGTACTCGGGAGAGTGGTACTGTTCTTGTTGTATAGCAGATTGTGACTCATGAGAAGGTTGTCCTTGGCCATTGGCCCGCATTTTGGTCATTTGTTGTTTCAATGCTCCGTTTTCCTCAACCACAGTAGACCCTTGTTGAATTTTCTGACCCTGAGTCTCTTGAGCACTCGTAATAGCTTCGATGCCGGTTATCATTTTCCTTGGGTCTTGCTTTCCAATTTACCACAACCAACCACCTCGACTTTCCGGATTAACAAAACGAAACCACCGGGTTAGCGTTAAGGTATTTCACTTATTGATTTCCTTTTTTTTTCTGCTATTTTCTTTTCTTTTTCCCTTTTTGTGGTTTTTTTTTTCATTTTTTTTTTTCCTTTTTTTTGTAGTTTTTGTAGTTTTTTCATTTTTTTTTTGGTTATGGATATGGTCGAATCCTATGTGGATTGCCTACGTATCATGACCCCGCATGAATCGGACCGAGCGTAGTTCTTGCAAATTAATGCAAGAAATAAAGAGATGTTTATTTGATTTTTTTTGATTTTGATTTTTTTTTGAAGGAAAATTATAGAAGCCGACTCCAACTACAAACTTGTGTAGGAGATTTCTACAAGAATAAGAATATTTTTGGTGTCAATTATGACTATTTCTACAAAATTGGCCGCATAATGGCTTATTTGACAAAATGACTATTTTTGCAAAATTTATTTAAGAAAGATAAACTTGAAATTTTTTTTTTATCCTGTGGCTCATGGGGCATCGTCCGGCATCACCATAAACCAACACAAGACTATTTTTCATAAATTGGCCATGTAATGGCTTATTTAGACAAAGTGGCTCTTTTTGCAAAGTTTTATTTAAGAAGATGCAAATTCAAAAATTTTATCGTGGGGCCTATGGGGCATCGTTCAGCACCGACACAGGCCAACACAAGACTGAGGAAGTTAAAATGCAAAAATGTGGCTATTTCAGTAAAATTTCGGCCATGTAATGGCTTGTTTGATAAAGTGGTTATTTTTGTAAAGTTGAGTGATGACTCAAAACTTGATTTTTGCGGATACGACCTTTCGACATTTCCGCGAGGGAATATTTCAAGGCTGTGTCCAAAATTACTTAAAAAAAAATCCAAAGTGGCTATTCTTGCAAAAACAGACCTTCCGACGTCTTTTTGAGGGACATTCAGCTTAGTTTAAGCAATAATAGCATCACCCGACTTATTTATAACAAAATCAAAAATTTGATATTTTTGGTTATTTTTTGCAAAAGGGGTGTGAACCCGGACTTGATTTTGCGGCTATGGCCTTGCAACATTTCCACAAGGAATATTTTAAGGCTGTGCCCGCAAATTATTAAAAATGATTCAAAGTGGCTATTTTTACAAAAACAGCCTTCCGGCGTCCTTTCGGAGCATTCGGCTATTTTTTCAAAAATGGCATCACTTTGATTTTATTGACAAAATTAAACACACATTTTTTGATTTTTTTGTTTTGAAAGGGGTGGCCTTTCAACATTTCCATAAGGAATATTTCAAAGCCATTATTCAAAAAGAAAAGAGTCAAAGTGGCCATTTTTGCAAAAACAGCCTTCCGGCGTCCTTTCGGAACATTCGGCTATTTTCAAAAACAACATCACTTTGATTTTATTGAAAACTAAAATTTCGACATTTTTTTTTGATTTTTTCGAAAGGGGTGGTTGGACCCGATGAGGGTTGCCTACGTATCCCACCTAACGGCGAGAATCAAACTTGCGTAGTTCGGTCAGATTATTTGACCAATTATTTCAACAAAAACTGTTCCACCTTTTTTTTTCAAATTTTCAAATTTTTCGGATTTTCGATATTTTTTCTATTCTAAAATTTCCTCTCTTTTTGTTTTTCAGGTATTTAGCCAATAATAATCTAGAATAAATAAATGCAACATATAACATGCTCGGTCTTTAATTTTCCGGGTCACCTGTCCTAGACGGACCCAACCCCTGTGTTGAGTCCCCTAAGTCAGATATGATGCAAATAAACGTCCTAAATCTAGGCTCAATATCCTGATGTTTTCAATGGTACTAGACCGTGTACCCGAGCGGACAACTCGGATCGAGGAGGGGGCTACGTACCGGTGACCCGCGGGGTCAATCGGCTTTGTAACTTATCCGGCCTCTTTTTCTTATTTTTGGTATTGACACTAACAGAAAGGGGAGTCTCAACCAGTAAGCACATCCCCGGAGATAAGAAGAGAAGGGTTTTCGGCACAGTTTTATATATTCAGTTCACGCAATATCAAAGCAGTAAACATGTAGCACATTAATCAAAACATATAATGAAATCGGATATAAGCAAAAATAGCAATTTAACTGAGCTCGAATTCTTAAACCCTGAACCGAAGTTCTGGGTTACTTATTCCCCAGCAGAGTCGTCAGAGCTGTCACACCTCCTTTTTTCACCGCACATATGTATACACGTAATGTGCCACCGTTTAATACTACACCCCGAGAAGAGATATAATAATAATCAGTGAAGGAGTTTTTCCACTTAAAGGACAGTCGGAACGGGATCAATTTATTTAATTCAGAGTCGCCACTTGGGAAAATAATGGTGTCCCAAGTCACCGGTTTGATCCCGAACCGAAGAAATTTATGACTCTGTAATATAGTCTGCGAAACTGGAAACCTGGATAAGGAATTCTGTTAACTCGGGAGAAGGTGTTAGGCACTCCCGGATTCCGTGGTTCTAGCACGGTCGCTCAACTGCAATTTTTCTTTTATCTGATTTCTTTATATATTTTAATTAGGTGCTACTAATGTTCCGTTTTTCAATTTTAGAAGAATTGCGACGTCACGAAAACACATTTCGAGTCACACCGCAACCAGTACGCCTGTGACTTTAATGTATTTCGGTTTCGCCGGGAGTAAGATTTGGGTCACATAAATGCACACCCGTGATTAGGAAGGTAATATTATTAACTAACGCACCTAAAGCAATTTCACATTCGTAGTTTGCGAGGGCCATGGAATTTGCTAAATGGCACGCCCCGAATTCTAAGGATCAATTCATAATAAAAGAGGGCCACGCAATTTGTCATTTTGTTTGTCATGGCGTGCCTCGATTCCATTTTAAAAGGGTACTCAACTTAAAGCAAACTATATATGTTCATAATTGTTAAGGCCATTTAATAAAATGCCAAAATGTGAAACATTTGCATATCAAATCAAGAACAGATTTGGGCCATACAATTTCAAACACAAACGATTATTAGAACATGAACCAAGAAATTCACAGTATCTAGTTTCATTTAAATATATTGCCTCCGATGACATTTTTTGCAAAGGAAAATATAGAAACTCAATTAGCTAATACTATTTAACAAAGACTCCAATAGTCTAAAATCAACCGAAATGGGCAGCTATTTTATTTGTTCGTTAACAAAATGATGTTTAAGTATAATGAGCAACTTATTAAGAAAGCAACCCAAGACATAGAGATGGAACATCAAAAACAAACCAATTAAATCTGGATACACTACTCATAGTAAGGAAGTTTCACCTAACTACAAATTTGATATCAACGGCTACTGAAATCAGAAATACATGTTGCAACATTGCTAGTAATTAATTATGAACTCTTATGTCGTAATAAGATGAATTCCAAAATCCACCGCTTCTACAATAATCACAAGGAATTAATTGTTGAATGATTCGAATGGCTTCAATGATGTTTAAGTCTGCCAGACAAGACCTCCAATACAAACATCCACATGGATTTAAATGGATTTCAAGCAACCTTCGTAGATTCACAGAAAAGCCAACCAAAATTTTAATTTACTCAACTCTAATCGATAGCTCACTAACGCTTGAGCCTTTAATGGAAGCTCATTCAACATTAGTTATCCACCAAAACAAAGAAAAAACCAAACAGAATTTGAGGCTTAGGTGAGCCGGATCTCCATCAGCGTGAACTCAATTAGAATACAATAATGTCTATCCTAAAATTCGAAATAAAGGACATGTAGGGATTTACATACCTAAAGCAAGGAAACAACAGCTCAGAAACAAAATAAAAGCTTAGAATTCTTAAGTGGTGAAGTTCAATAGCAATGAACAACGAGAACTATCAACAGTAATATCACCAAATCAGTTCCACTGCAATCACTAAATGCACATGTCTACGACACATAAGCCAAGCCATAGAAGGAAATATGCACAGTAATTATACTTAGAGAAACCAGTAAATTAAACTAGAATTTGTTCCAGATAGTGACATACTACTTAAGCATCCAGATTTGTGCATTGGTTTGACACCTTGGCAGTGGAGAAAGGAGCAAAAATAACCCTCAAGGAATCAGCAGAATCAATAGACAAAAATTAAGCAAAATCCAATGGAAGAACCATATAAAATGAGTAATGAAGTCATGATTCATCTGGAGTTCAATTCCTCTTAATGTAAACTGACTGAGACCGTGAACAAGTGAAATCCAGTAGGAACCATATGCAATTAAATTCATCCATGTATAAAATTGTGCTAACCTTTGTTCAGTGTATTAACAAACAAAAGCCTTAGCCAAGCCGGGCACCATAGTAGCGAACGTCGAACCTCGGCGAAGAATCAGATCCGCGGACAGAACCTTGAATCAAACGTCGAACCTTGTTCAGTGAAGGGGAGGAGATCTCTCTGTGTGTGCTAGTGAGTGTGTGTGTTCTCCCTGGAAAAATCCTCTCTAAATCTCTCTCTGAATATCTCCTAAATTTCTGATTAGCTCCCCTCTTTCTGAAAGAATCCCTCTCTGTTAAATCCCCTTCATGCTGGCTCAAAAATGGAGAAGATAGAGACACGGTATTTTCGTGTCTCTATTATGTGAGAGATCTGATGGGTTTAAAGAATGGGTTGGGTCATGGGTTTAGGAGTGGGTTGGACTCATTTAATATTTTGGGCCAAGTGTATTAAAATAGTGACAGGCCCAATTTCGGGTATTATGTTAAGAATACCCACTTATTTCACTTATTTTGTAATTATTCTTAGTTATTTTTGTTTTTCTTTTTGTATTTTTATATTTTCTAATTTTCATGCAACTAATTAATACACAAATTGTAAAAATAAGGAAAAATTATTTATTTTGAATTTTATGGGAATAACTTATATGTAGGGTAAAAATCACGTGCTCACATAAGTACCATCAGTTCCGGAAAGTACTTATTCTAAGGTGCCATCACCATCAAAAGAGTATTACAACGTACCATCAGCTCCAAAAGATACTTATAGTAAGGTGCCGTCAGTCTCAAAAGACTACTATAAAATACCTTCAATGCCATTTGTACCAAAAGATAATTATAATCATGTGCCTCTAATCCCAGAAAATGTTCACAAAAATACTTACGAAGTACCTTCTATGCCAAAGAATTACTATAAGGTACCTTCAGGTCCTCAAAATGTTTACAACAAGGTTCCATCAGTACCCAAAAATTACAACAAGGTACCTTCGGTGTCAAAAGACTACTATGGATCTAAGGTAACACTCCCAAAACCTTACTTCAAGTTACCAACAGTTGCCTCATACCGTTATCGAAATTTGCCAAAGTATCCTAACCAAGAACATCCTAGTTACAACTCTTTTCCATCATCGGAGAACACAAAGAATTATCAATCTCCACCACCACCTTACTACTAAAGACCTCACGTATTTTTTAGTGTTCGACCATTTCTAGTAAAGTATATGAAGGAGATATTCATTGCCAATTTGAGATTCTGATGTAGGCCAAGTCAAAAAAAGTATGAACTGCAAAAATTCATCATTATTTTTTCTATATTTAAGGATTGTGATTGTGATCAACAAGGAGATACTTCCTATTTTGAATTTTCTTTTTTTATGTTATTTTTTGTCATGATGTACTTCCTATTTGTAACAAGAGAGTGTTTTTCATTTTTTCTTATTTGTTTGTTTTACACCTGAAATAAATATATCATGAATTGCAATCATTTTTTTTAATTAGTCCAAAATTGTTGGCAATATCTCAAAATACTTTCCTCAAATGATTTCATGCGTGGAAGATTATGAAGTGGTTAAGGAAATTAGCCAAATGACTCCTGCATGGGATGTTATTGAAAAATGACTTTTAACCTATGACACGTGTAATGATTAGAGACCATTTTATATCTATAAATAGCTAATTATAATTACATCATTTTCAATCATAAGCAATTATAAACCTACTTAGTTAACTCTCTCTCTTGCTCCAATTTTTCTTTTCGTGATCATTTTCTTCAATATACTCTTAAATGCTCCTCCTCTTATTCTCATTTGCTGACTTATTGGTTTGTTATTTAAATTTTATTTTCTTGCTCCTCCCCCATAGAGGAAGATCTGTTTAATTCGGGAAAAACTTTCAAATTACTAAAAGGTAAAACGGTCTTCTGGCCACTCAATTCGACCGCCAATTTGAATAATACACTTAAAACTTTTCCATTTTGAACACCTCAACACATATATTTGTGAACTAATAAACTCCTCAAACGGGGTAAAAATATAAGTTATGCTGACATTATAACATATCACATTCTAGGACTATTTGTTGCTTGATATGTATAATTTGTGTGTCCCACTTCTTTTAACCAATTTATCAAAATTTTGAATTCATTTTCTTTCCTTTTCTTCTTCATCGACTACTATAGATGGGAAAAAAAGAAGCAATACAGACAACTCCATTAGTTGTTCTGTCTCTAAAATCACAAGCTCGCCACTTCTTTTTTCTTTAATCAAATTATTGTATTCATGCACGTTAATTAAGTGACTTGCACACATTTTATCCATATTATTTTGTGTCACTGCCACATTTATTAATTCACAATTGTATGAGTTGAGGTGTTCAAATGAGAAGTAGTAAATTTTGTCAATTTTTCCAACACAAAATGCTTGATTTGTTTCTCCACGAATAACTGAAGCATAGTTGTGTAGAACTACTAAAGTTTACTGATGGTTAAAGTAGTACACATTGGTTGGCCATTATAATTGATTATAATTCTACTGTTCTAGAATAATAAAAGGAGTTTGTATAATGTGCTTGGTAGTATATTAATTTGATGGATTAACTAATATGCTTTCCTAAGGAGGCCACTTTTGTGTCCTTGTATTTAAAAGTTGGCCAATTGTTTTTCAAAATTAGACGCATAATTTTTAAATATTTGATCATGAGATCACACAAAAAATTCTCCAACTTACACTTAAAAAATTGACTGATAGAGCTCGCAAACATTTCTTTTTGCCTTTTATAATGTAACAAATATGACTAGTTAAAATACAACAGTTTATTTGAGACAGAGTATCATGTATAACATGAGTTATATACAATATCGTGTTATAAAAAATGACATTTGCTCATATTCTATAGCAGGTCATTGAAACAGTCTATGGGGAGTTCTTGTTTTTCTGGATGGTGGAATCTGCCATGCGTCTGATTTCTTCAAAGCATTTGTTCATTGCATCACATGATTATGTCCTCTTGGCTACCCCCGGCAGTTTGGACACTACAGGAAATATGAGATACGACGACATTTATTTGATGATACTTCTCATAAATGTCGGTGAATAGTTAATTATTGACATTTGTTATAAAACTGTCACAAAAATAACTACATTTGATGAAAAACGTCAGCAAACATTTTGACATTTTATTCAAATGCCACATTATTAGAAATACAACTACATTTAGTTAGCAACATTTGTATTAAATGTCAAAAAAACTTGCCAAGAAGAAAAAATAATTTCGGGAGACGATTAGTCTTACTTAGGCTTTCTTTTCTTTTTATAAAATTCCAAAAGAAAGGTCAAAATATTAAAACTCTATTTCCTTAAGAACTCTTCAAGTCGTAGGCCGCAACCACCAAAATCTCCATTATCAGTTTATCTCGACTTCTTTCATTGGTTTTGATCCCAATAGGTGGGTAAGATTTTTCTTAATTTTAGATTTATATATCTCAAACTTCTACATCTTGTTTCTGACAGCTTTTCGTTGTTATGTTCATAGCCCTAAAATTGCAATCTATAGGCCGGAGATTTCCCTTTTTAATCTTTGTTTCGTTTCAAAACCTAGAAGTGCCGCCGGCCGAAACTGAAATTTCCGTATACCTGTTGTCTGAGTGGCGATTTCTGATAAGGTTCATCAACTCTAATTCATTTTCTATAAGTTTAGTCTTTTCGGTTTCGAGATAAATGAGATTTGGGATATTAGATCAAAAGCATTGATCTTCTGTCTTTATTGTTTATTTCAATTTCCTTTGTATAGGTGAATTTCTTGCAAACATAATTACAGTTACCACATATGAGTTAAAATGGCCTTAATGTTATTTTGTTACTTGCCCTTTTTTTTTTCTTTTAAATTTCAGATCTTGGTTACACGTATTTTTGATGGTTGTGAGATCAACTGATACGAAAGAATTTTAGCTTCGTAAAGGCATGAACTCGGAAAGACACATGGATAAGGAAGTTTTGAAGTGCATTGATGTTTTTGTAAATCTCAAGGGAACAATATCATTACCATTTTTATTGGGGTCAATGTTATCATTATATGAACTGTATGTAGTTTATGAATCTTGAAAGTTTTGCAATGAATAAAAATATTTATGTTATTGTAAAGTCAATCGCAGTTGATAGATTACTTTCTATAATACATATCAAAATAAAAAAGAATTAATTTTTGGCATTTATGATAATTTCTCTATTTCTAATCTTTACCATATATATCAATAGTGATTTCAATATTCAAATAATATCTCAAAAATTTACTGACATTTCTACATATGTCGCAAAAACAATATGTCAAGAGCTCAAATTATTGACATTTGATAGATGCCATAAAATAAATGTCGTTAGTTAATTTACCGACATTTATTTGAATGTCGCAAAATTAACGACATTGAAATTTCTGACATTTAATGTAAATGTAAAATAAATGTCGATAAGTAATTTTATGAAAGCATTTGCTCATTGCAGAAAGTAGAACCATTACATTATGAGGTAGGAAAGGAAGAAAAATCCACTGTGATAGTCATTTGGTACCTAGATCCCATTGCATCACATGATTATGTCCTCTTGGCTACCCCCGGCAGTTTGGACTGACAACAGTGGTAAGTGATCCTTCCTCTAAGGAGCTGGTTTTATCACATCTCCTTGTATAGCACCTCCTGAATCTTTGTGCAATGAGAATCCCCTCGCGTCAAGTTTGTTTAAGATTGCCATTAAGCTATACTAATAATGGTCCTCGGTTTCTTGCTAAGAACACTACAAAAACAACAAGAAACCCAGTTTACCCCACATCATGGAGTCTGTGGAGGATAGTATATACACAGACGTTAGTACCCCTACCTTTGCTAAAGAACAATCTATATTAAAATTTAAATTCAATTCATAAACACTGACACTGTACTCAATTGACTCTATGAGTATATTTTTGCAAGCTCAAGAGCATTTGGTATGGCAATTCTACTTGTTAGAAAATTATCCAACGATATAGGAATATTTCGATCAAATCTCCATTAGTTTGACCTCTTCTTATCAAACTGTACATAGTCATATTTATTTCGTGTAAGTTGGAAAACTTAATTATGTGACTCAACTTCCAGATAGAGTTTGTTGGAATAAAGCGCACTCCACCTTAAGAGACAACTCAAGGACTTGTTTAATCTTTTAAATTATTTTTTCTATTATACCGGCACATCGAAAGGAGGAAAGAGGGGCTGTGAAAATTAAAATCACACCTAGTATGTGGAAGACTCTGATTAATTAAGGTTTTTCATTTCTAAACTTAATTTTAATAGGGCGAAGATGGTAATTTTCTTCGGTGTTTTCATCATTAGTTAAAATTCACTCGTTGATTCATTGTGTTTAGTAGTTGTTTCTTCTGCTGCACAATTTTGAGACAAACCTTTAAATATAGGCATAGTGGACGAATTTTAAATCTTTACTCGGCTCAAATAGTTTGAGAAAAAAATAAAAATAGATAATGTTTAGCATCCGTATGTTATGAAAAAAAAATCTAATATTCTATTAATAAAATATATACTTTTAAAATATGATAGTTGGTGGTGATGGCTAACGAGTGAATGCCGATTAAAGGCGGTGGTTGGTGGTAGTTTTGGTTGATGATGGTGGTTCATGCTACTGGTTAGTAGTGATTGGTAGTGATGACAATTATGAATGATGATGGTGGTGGTGGGTGGTGATAGTTATGAATAGTTATGATGGTGCCAGCGGGTGGTGGTTTGTGATAGAGGAAGATGGTGATAGGTTATAATGATAGACGGTGTCGACTGTGGTTGTTAATGGTGATGAGGTGGTTGGTTGTGGTAGTTGAGGTAGATAATGGTTGGTGAGTGAGAATGATGGTGGTCGGAGTGGTGGAATGGTGGATGGTGATGGTCGATAATGGTGGCGGCTATGATTGAGGATGATGGTGGCGTAGTGATGGTGGTGGCGGTGGCGGTAGTGGTGGCGGTTGTGGTGGTGGTGGCATGGTGGTAGTTGATAATGGTAAGCGGTGAAGACAATTCATAATGAATATGTGATAGCATCTTAATGAAATTAAGTCTCTATTACAGATCTTAATCATACAGACCTATTCAACAAACAAACGCATTTAACATCTGAGATCAGAATGATTAAGATTCAGACTTCCATTCAATGCAAACAAATAAGGAAACCCTCGAGCAAGGACATATAGGAAACCAGATAGGTAAAAAGTTTTTGGGTGTCTATATTTAGTGAAACCCTAGACCTATAGCTCTTAAAATAGTATATTGTCTTAAACTTCACATTCTTTTATCAGGTTAGTAAGAAGTTCCGCTATGAATACAAAAAATAATAATTTACTGTTCGCATAATTGTCTGCTCATTTAAGTTGTATATCTCCTTAGAAGAAAAAATAAGTCAATCAATCTTGGAGAAAAGAGGTAAAGCACTAATTTCACAAAGAAGCATATATTGCATAAATCAAATGGCTATCCAAAACGGTAGCTAGACGTGCAAGCAATTCGTTATTGAAAGAGTTCACTCTGCTAGTTAATTTAAGATTTTGTATTAATCATATAAATTAATGAATCATAATCTTCTCTTTGTCGTGTATGATATTTTTAAAATATAATAGTGTCAAAAGGGATCCATGACAAGAGAACCATCAACTACATTGTGGGCAACCACTATAGGATCAATGATCAAGGAGGGGATGAATATATTTTATTTTAAATAGGACTTATACCGTGCTATAAATAAAGTGGTAGAAACTATCTTTTAGCATAAAACATTAAAAGCTAAAAGTTCCAAAAAAAATCCATAGAGGGAATTGTGTTTGTCTAAATGAGGAACTCAAGACATCAACTTGTAAATGCCATAGCATTTTGCTTGGTTGCCACAAGTGTTGTTGCAGCCTATACACCTTATGGCGATTCTCCACAGCAAACAATGAATCAAGAGAAACCTTATTCCACAGGATCTGAATATAAGGTACCATCAGTTCCACAAGACACATCTAGCAAGGTTCCATCAGTGTCCAAAGACTATTACAAGGTGCCATCAGTTCCAGAAAGCACTTATACTAACGTGCCATCAGTATCAAAAGAGTATTACAAGGCACCATCAGTTCCAGAAACTACATACACTAAAGTACCATCAGTTCCAGAAAGTAGTTATTCTAAGGTGCCATCAGTATCAAAAGAGTATTACAAGGCACCATCAGTTTCAGAAACTACATACACTAAAGTACCATCAGTTCCAGAAAGTAGTTATTCTAAGGTGCCATCAGCTCCAAAAGGTACTTATACTAAGATGCCATCAGTTCCAGAAACTACATATACTAAAGTACCATCAGTACCAGAAAATACTTACTCTAAGGTGCCATCACCGTCAAAAGAGTATTACAAGGTACCATCAGTTCCAGAAACTACATACACTAAAGTACCATCAGTTCCAGAAAGTACTTACTCTAAGGTGCCATCACCATCAAAAGAGTATTACAAGGTACCATCAGCTCCAGAAACTACATACAATAAAGTACCATATGTTCCAGAAAGTACTTATTCTAAGGTGCCATCAGCTCCAAAAGGTACTTATACTAAGGTGCCATCAGTTCCAGAAACTACATACACCAAAGTACCATCAGTTCCAGAAAGTAGTTATTCTAAAACTCCATCACCATCAAAAGAGTATTACAAGGTACCATCAGTTCCAAAAACTACATACATTAAAGTACCATCAGTTCCAGAAAGTACTTATTCTAAGGTGACATCACCATCAAAAGAGTATTACAAGGTACCATCAGCTCCAAAAGATACTTATAGAAAGGTGCCATCAGTCTCAAAAGACTACTACAAAATACCTTCAATGCCATTTGTACCAAAAGATAATTATAATCATGTGCCTCAAGTCGCAGAAAATGTTCACAAAAATACTTACGAAGTACCTTCTGTGCCAAAGAATTACTATAAGGTACCTTCAGGTCCTCAAAATGTTTACAACAAGGTTCCATCAGTACCCAAAGATTACAACAAGGTACCTTCAGTGTCAAAAGACAACTATGGATCTAAAGTGACACTCCCAAAACCTTACTTCAAGTTACCAGCAGTTGCTTCATACCGTTATAGAAATTTGCCAAAGTATCCTAACCAAGAACATCCTAGTTACAACTCTTTTCCATCATCGAAGGACACAGAGAATTATCAATCTCCACCACCACCTTACTACTAAAGACTTCACATATGTTTTAGTGCTCGGCCATTTCTAGAAAAGTATATGAAGGACATATTCATTGCCAATTTGGGATTCTGATGAAGGCCAAGTCAAAAAAAGTATGAACTGCAAAAATTCATCATTATTTTTTCTATATTTAAGGATTGTGATTGTGATCAACAAGGAGATACTTCCTATTTTGATTTTTTTTATGTTGTTTTTTGTCATGATGTACTTCCTATTTGTAACAAAAGAGTGTTTTTTATATTTTTTTGTTTCACCCCTGAGATAAATATATCATGAATTGCAATCATTTTTTCATTAGTCTAAAATTGTTGGCAATATCTCAAAATATTTGAATGTTTTAGAGTTAAAGTTAGAGACATGTTTAATTTATGTGGTTTGATAGTTCGTTGTTTCATTAGTTAGTTGAGTTGTTATAAATATTATTGTTCGCTTTGTGATAAATATTGAATTTTGGATTGTTATATTAGATTTTTGGTTAATTGTTAGGTGTTTTGTTGGCTGTTTTATTTGGCAGGTGAGTAATTAGAAGTACAGTAGGATTCTGCCTAAAAATGCCAAGATTTTCGACTGAATCCAACATAAAGTTAACCAGGAATTATCCAGATTTGCGACTGATTCAGTCGCAAATGGAAAATTTCTAACAATATATAATTAATTTTTGCGACTGAATCAGTCGCAAATGGAGAAATTTCAATATGTTTAATTAATTAATAATTATTACTTACGACTGTTTCACTCAGAACTTTAGTGATTGATTCTGTTGCAAATTTAGCGACGAAATATGTCGCAAATTTGATTCATTCGCAAATTGCTAAATTTCAAATGACCCCCATTTTTCTGTTTGCGATTGCATCCATTGCAATTTTTCGGCTGATTTAGTCACAAATATATTGCGACCACATATTTTCTGACTGATACTTTTCAGTTGCTAATCAGTCAAAAAATACGATTTGAGATTGTTTTGACGGTCACAAATTTGCTATTTTTTGGTAGTGGTCCCACTTCTTTTAACCAATTTATCAAAATTTTGATCTCATTTTCTTTCCTGTTCTTCTTCATCGTCTACTACAGATAGGCCAACTCCATCTATCAGTTTCTTTTTTATTTTTAATGCCATCACACACACTACATCATCTTCTCACTCACACCTCTGCCAACTAGCACCATCATATCATCACCTATAAGTTGAAGTCAGTAGAAATTATCTCCACCAGAGACCGAAAAAAGGGAAAAAAGAAGCAATACAGACAGTTTCATTAGTTGTTCTGTCTCTAAAACCACAAGGTCACCACTCTTTTTTTCTTTCTTTTTTATTTGCTTATATTTTCCCGATTTTAGAAATTTTTAATCAAATTATTGTATTCACACGCGCTTATTAAGTGACTTGCACACAATTTATCCAAATTATTTGTGCAACTGCCACATAAGCATAGTTAAAGGTAGGGTTGTACATGAATCGGGTGTGACGATCCGACGCGTCGTGACGTGAGTTACTGCCCCATTTTCCCCTTATTGTGAAGCTTCATGTTTTTATATCGGCATTTGAGTTGATCGAGTGTAATTGAATTGGTTTTGGTTAAAAATAAGGCACATAGCCTCGTAGAAGGAAGCTTGTTTTAGAAAAGTAGACCGGAAAGTTGACTATGTGGTTAGAAGGCTCGGATTTGAATTTTGGTGATTTGGATAGCTTCGGGGGATGATTTATGACTTAGAAGAGTGATCAGAACTGAATTTTGGAGGTCCGGTGTAGAAATAGTCTTGAATTGGCTAAGTTGCAATTTTGGCAAAATCTGATCGATATGTGAGATTTTGATCCGGGAGTTGAAATGGAATTTTGACTATTGCAGTAGCTTTGTTAGGTAATTTTGGATATGTCTGCAAATTTTCAGGTCATACGGACATCGTTCGGTCGGGTTTTTGATAGAATGTAGGTTTTGAAAGTTTTGGTTGAAACTTACGGTTGAATCCGCCTAATTTGGTATTTTTGTGTTTAACGATGTATTTTTATGATTGGAACAAGTTCATATGATATTTTAGAGTGGGTTCGTATTTTTGGTTGAGGTCCCGGGGGCCTCGGGAAGATTTCAGAAGGTTAAACGGGAAATTTTAAGTGTTGTAGCAGGTCTGTGGATTTCTGTCTTCTAGTGTTTTCGCTTCTGCGGAAATGGACCGCAGAAGTGATGTCCGCAGAAGCGGAATATGGAACGCAGGTGTGAGTGTTGGCTTGTGAGGGAGTTCCGCAGAAGCGGACCCCTTTTCGCAAAGGCGGAGTCGCAGAAGCGATGCTAGGACCGCATAAACGGTCACGAGTCTTTTGGTGATGTTCGCAGAAGCGGTCTGTTGACTCATAGGCGGAACCGCAGAAGCGGTTTTTATCTGCATAAGCGGAACCTGAAGAGATTAAGTGAAGCCATAGAAGCGACTCTTATTCCGCAGAAGCATGATCGCGGAAGCGGCTAAGGTGCCGCAGAAGCGAAAATCGCCGAGGGTTTAAAGATCAGTGTATTGAAAAATTTCAGAAGTGTTAAAAATATTTGGGGCTTCGAACTAAGAGAAGAATTAGGCAATCATGAAGAGGAATTCGTGGAGTATCATCAGGTAAGGACTCTTGGACCTAGATTATGTTATAATATTGATAAATCATGGATTTAATCACTGCAATTGGTGGAATTAAGGTGTAAAAATAGAGGATTTTGCTAGAAGCCTAAGAAATAGTAAATTGATGATTTGAAGGGGCAAATGGACTTCGATTTTAATAAATTTTATATGTATGGACTCGAGGAGAGATGAGGATTGTGAAAATATGAATTTCATAAGTTTTTGAGAAGTAGGCGCGGGGCTCGAATTTTGGCAACTTCGTGTTTCTGGGTGTTTTCGATTGTTTTTGATTGGGTATTATTCCATTAGCCTATTATGATATATTTGTATTGATTTTGGCTAGCTTCGACGCACATGGAGGCCAATTTGAGGAACAAAGGTGTCGCGGGCTAGAGTTTTTACCGGATCGAGGTGGGTAATACTTGTAAATGATGTCCTGAGGGTTTGTAAACTCCGAACTTGCAAATCATAGTGTTGTATTGATGTGACTTGCATGATGTATAATGGACGTGGGGTAGAGCACCATTGGCGATCGCGACTTGACCGTGCTGCTTAATAAAAACACTACCTAATTGCTTGAAATTTAATTGACACCCTAATAAAGATATTAATTATCATGAACTGGACCGATTATCATGTTTTGGGCTTCGTGCCGACTTTTTGAATCTTTTAGGGATTGGTATCACTGTCTTGGCAATACTGTGCATATTTTTATCTCTGTCTAAGGTTTTAAAATGGTATTTTGCTACTCAGCATTTTCCAAGAATTGAGAACTTAATCGATATTTTTCTGATAATTTGTTGAGATTTGCTATGTGACCAGTGCCCAAGAGGCTTATATGCATTCATGACTATGCATGGATCGGGCTGCACGCCGCGACAGATGTGATAGTATACATTGTGAGCACGTGATTTTTGCCCTAAGCAATTAAATTCCAAAATATATAAAATAATACAAAGATGATTTTTGTTTGCAATTGTGTGATTTAGTTGAAATACCAGTATTTGTTTGAAAATGAAATTGAAATGAAAATACAAAAGGAATTAATTAGGTATCTGCCTTATTGACCAGATACTCTGGTGGAAATTGTTAAGGAGTGCTGAGCCCAAGGGGCTGATTTGAGTGCAGACTTGCACTGTTTGATGTTGTACCCAGGTATTGAATTGTTAATAATGAAAGTAAGAGATGTTAAAAAGAGATTTCGAAAAACCTACTCATTTATGCTAAAAAGGAATAAAATGAAAGTGAATTGCAGTTTAAAAGATGGTTCGGTATTTTATAGCATGAGATAGTGCTTTGTGTGGTTTTCTTGTCTTCGGCATTATTTACTTTTATTACCGCTGAGTTGGAAGTACTCACTCGACTCCCTACACCATGTGTGCAGATTCAGGTACTTGGAAGCTTAGCTGAGCTTGGGGCTGGTCCAGAGCTAAATGGATCATCGAGGTAGTTGCCTGGCATCCACATGACCCGACACTTCCCATTTTACTCTGTTGTTTTGTTTATTCTGCGTACTCTCAGACTTGTAGAGTTACTTAAAAATATTGTATTGACATTCTGATAGAGGCTCTTGGCTCATGACCCCAGATCTTTGGGAAGTTACGTGGTTTTCATGAGATTTCGGTATATTATTATAGCTATCAACTTATTTTGATTTTTTTCACTATTAATGACTTAAAATAAATGATTTTGAGCTCTAAGCTCGGGTTGAGAGTGTATTTGGTCGGGCTTGCCTAGTCGTTGGGTTGGGCGCCATCACGACCAGATTTGGGGTCGTGACAAGTTGGTATCAGAGCCTTGGTTTACTAGGCCTCACGAGTCTTGGGCCGGTTAGTAGAGTCTTGTAGATCGGTACGGGGACGCCTGTACTTATCCTCGGGAGGCTGCGAACCTTTAGGAAACACTTCACATTCTTGAAATTCTTATCGTGCGTGCTTGATTCAGTTTGAGATATAATTCTTGAAATTCCTTCCACACGTCTGTATGCGTACTCGAGCGCTTAGTATTATATTTGCCTTGATGGCTTGTGATTCCCCGATCGAGGAGCGAGATATAATCCTCGTGAGTTCATGTTAGGCCAGTCGTGAGTACTTGAGGCTGGATATTTGTCTATGGCTTGAGCACCGAAGTGCTGATTTTGTCAGCTGGTATTATGAAATTTATATGATCGGTTATTGTCCCTAATTGTGGAAATGGCAGCTTGATAATGGATGAGTTGTTAGGTGTTCGACTTTTATTGTGATCCGTTGTCTAGCCCCAAGCTATGGGCGTGAAGAATGTTTTCATGTCTCTTAGATGGAAGGTAAAGCGCAACACGTGTGGTAGTAGGAGTTCGGACTGAGGAAGGCTAAATCGACTGTGCTATGTGTATTATAGTGGAAGGTGTGCTGATATACTAAATTGAGGCAAAGCATGCGGGTTATCTCTTGCGAAGTGTCCGTAGGTTGGTTGACTCTTATGTGTAATTGAAAGGTATTTGATATATGTTATGATTCGGACAAGTGCAACGCATGTCCATGTACCAATTTTGATAATATAGTTCGTGTAGTATTAAGATTAACGTTGTTGATATTCATTGTGATGTCTTGTCGAGTTGCGGATGTATTGTTAGGATGGTATTGGTGATTCTCTGGCAGGTGGATTGGCCAAATTACAAGGAAACTCTGTCGAAATTTTTGGAAAATTTGGGACTTAGAAAAGATTTCTGTCACCTAAAGAGTGGGCTTAACTGTTGTGTGTGAATAAATACAAGAATTGCAGAAGAGTTAAGATTTCTAATGATTTGAGTCTCTACCAAAGCTTATATATGACTTGAGTTTAATCTCACTATAACAGTGCGGCATCATTTGAGTAAGAATACCATGTGTGGTTAAAAGTGCCTTGATATATGGCTTCGAGCCAAGTTGGGGAGGTTGCTATGGACTAGCTGATTGCACTGTTAGGTGCTACATTGGTTCCGCCTCTAAGTGAGAAGGAAAATTTTGATAAAAGTCGTATGGTGCATCGTAGATGTGAAGAAATATTAGGATGTTTTGAGTTGTTGTTGAAAAAGAATGCTCAGTGCATAGAGCAGAAAGATAGTTGATCGTATATATGAAATCATGTTCTACGGTATCAAAGTTCTAACAAGGCACGAGACCATTCAATAACTGAATAAAAGTGAATGACTCTCGAGAATGGTTTTACTGTGTTCAAGATTTTTGCATGTAACAACCAGGTATCTTAAGTTTGTATATGTGGCTAAAGACTGTGTTTTCATTAGAAAAGATCAAGACTTATGGTACTTTATGTTAATCATGGGATTCTATGTATCCACATTTGGAAGGTAATGGTAACGAATTCAGATTCGCAGGAAGTTCTTCAAGTAAAGTACTCTGGAATGTGGTATTTCTGGGAAACATCTGAGAGAGTATTCAGTAGCTTATGGGTCGTAGACCGTGTGGTCTTATGTGCGAGTCTCGTGTGGCAAACCCGAGTTGAGGTATTGTGGTGCTACAGCAAGGGAGAATATCAAATTAAATGAATCAAGAAGGAAGTTGGATAAA
Source organism: Nicotiana noctiflora (assembly GCA_032618575.1). NCBI lineage: Eukaryota > Viridiplantae > Streptophyta > Magnoliopsida > Solanales > Solanaceae > Nicotiana > Nicotiana noctiflora. Next base: position 421 of record JASVEL010009672.1, on the reverse strand, counting down.
TGTAATAGTTTGTTAATAAATCGAATTGGTATGATAAGGATATGATTAGTTCTTGTGTGTGATCGAGGTAATGAGTCTTACAGGTAGTGTGCAACAAAGCTCTTGAGTGCTGGCAGTTTGCTTAGTTTGGTTTGGGTAAAAGGATTCAGTCCTGACAGTTTAACTTGTGCAATAGAATTAGGAGAGCGGGTTCTTGAGGTGTTTTACCGTGGTTTGAAGATGGGTATATTTTCCTATGGGTATGCGAAGCATGGAGTGTGAAATGATTTTTCTTCTATATGGTGTAAAGTTCTTGACTAGTTGAGTGTGACGATGTCTGCGACACAGAAAAGAGATAGATGCCCTCATGTTATTCTAGTGTGGTATGGTCTATGTGTTAGGATATGGAGAATCGAGATTTACGTGTTCAAAGTTTTGGTTC